>JAVQJS010156969.1:0-11191 GCA_036024795.1 Galaxias rostratus
CCCCCCGCGGGGGGGGGCCGGCGGGGGGCGCATTACAACAACACTGTGATAAATATCCCTCTGCTGTTGGGAGTTTTGAATGTTAAGTTTTAACTATTACCAAAAATACATTTAGATGCGAAAGCTATACTCTTATATTCCTACCCACCTTGAAATTATACATATCCTCAAATCTTATGGGCATATTGAGGGTGTAGCAAAGTGGGAGTGTTTGGGGTTTCTTTTGGTCTGTTGCATGAGGAGGACCTAAATTATTTATCTTGTTCTGCTGTCATCTATTGAGCATTTCCAGAAATACTTTTTTTCACGCAGTAAAACTTAAAACATTCTTATTTAAAGATACTTATTACTTGGTATCAAAGTAATGGTCAGGAATATCGTGGATAAGGCTTAGACTCTTGCCCCATTAATTTGAATGGGGGGGGGGGGAAACATTTTCATCTATCCATTAGAGCGTCACATGACTTCTCACGTAATTATTAATGTAAAGATCCCTACCACTCATGGTGATTCTTCCACTCTTGCTGTTTGCAGGAGCTGCGAGTCATTCCCTGTGCTCACAGGTTCCATAAGAAGTGTGTTGACCCCTGGCTGCTTCAGCACCACACCTGTCCTCATTGCAGACACAACATCATTGGTGAGTTTAGAAACCAATTCTAGCTTTAGTGAAGGTTGAATACTTTCATTGATTTATGTTGGCATGTTTATATTTGATTCTCCCACGCTTATTTCTTCCCAGAGCAAAAGAAGGGTAACCCAGGACCAGTGTGCATGGAGACTGGAAACACGGTTCACAGCCGGCAGCAGAGGGTGGTTCTGCCTGTCCACTATCCAGGGAGGGTTCATCGTGCTGGCCAAGTGACAGCATACCCCACTCGCACCAGCATGGACCCCCACGGCAACCCCATCACGGTGTTGACAGTGGACCAGCATCCGGACCCCCAGGGCCTGTACCTGGCCCAGTCGGCTTCAGCATTTCTCCGGGGCTACCATCCCGCCCTCCATCTGGACCACGCACTCAACCCCCACCACTGTGGCCTGGAGCACCGCGGGCCCCCCGCCTTCCCGCCGCAGCCCCACCATGCCGCCTTCAAGCGGCCCAAGTTCCACAGTCGCAACTTCTCGCGGACTGCCTTCTTCTCGCAGTACGAGACCATGTACCAGCACTACTACTTCCAGGGACTGACCTTTCCCCAGGGGGCGGAGGGGGCCCTGGGGCCGGCAGTAGCTGGCCAGCTGGGGGCTGCAGCGGGGGCTCATAAGGGTCAGCATAGAGGGGCTGTCCAGCAGGGCCTACTCTACCCCACTGTGGTCCACATGGCCCCAGCCTCAAGCTCTCGTATGGGTGATAGTGGGAGCACCTCGGGCCTGGGCTGTTACCACGGCCACCGCTCAGTGTGCAGTGGTTACCTGGCCGACTGCCCTGGCAGCGACAGCAGCAGCAGCAGCTCGGGCCAGTGCCACTGTTCCTCCAGCGACTCCATGTTGGACTGTACAGAAGTCAGCAACCAGGGCGTGTACGGCAGTTGCTCCACCTTCCGCAGCTCCCTGAGCAGTGACTACGACCCCTACATCTACCGCAGCAAGAGTCCCTGCAGGGGCTCCGCTGGGGAGCAAGGGGGGGCTGGGCCTTGCCCCACGGGAGGCGCTGCTGAGGACTCGCTAACTCCCGCCCCGTCGGGGCAGGAGGGACAGTTTCTGGGAGGGGCCTCGGGCTACAGCTCAGGGGACCACCTCTCCAGCTGCAACCTAGAGCCCAACCTCAGCAGTCGCTCGTTACTGGAACCCAGAGAGAACAACAACGCTAGCACTACCTCAGCCGGCCCTCCAGAGGGCGCCAGAGCAGACAGCAGGGCCAAGGGGCAGGAGTCGGGGGAGCCTGGGCCGGTCGCGTGTAGCTGTTGCTTTGACGTGCTCCCGCCCAACCTAGGGGACCAAGGGCCCAACTCAGGGCGTTGTCCCAGGGGGGGCGAATTCCAGAGCGCTTCCTCACAGAACTATTTTAACACTGAGCATGCGTGTGCATCTTCGGAGCAGGTGAGCTACGAGGGGCTGCCCTGCTGCTTCTACAAAGAGATGAAGGTCCAGCGAGCATCAGGAGGCCGCTACGGGGAAGACTATGCCGTAAACGTGCAGTACGCTGACACAGACAGCCGCCTTGTTCAGGGCTGCTACGAGCTCAGCCAGAGGATCTCCATCATCCCAGAGGACACTGACTGCGAGCTGGGCCTGGGGGCAGAGACTCAGAGCAACCTGCTGCCAGCCGGCCTCACTATGGAGGGGGAGGGCCCGACGGGACTGGATCCGAGGGAGGGCTGCTTCTCAGAACATTTCGGAGATCCAGCCTGTCCTCGGGAGAAGGAGTCCATAGCCTTGTTCCACCCCCAGTGCTCGGCTAGCCACGATGGGTCGGGTTGCTCCTCAAACCAGGGCGAGGTGTGAGGTGGAGCTCAGAACTGGGGACTAAGAAATTAGTGGCACCTAACCTTGTCATATAGTTGCCAATTAAAAACCCTTTGTGGCCTTGTTTCCAGCCTTAGTCGCTGATCTCTGAATGTTGTCACCGTGGTGATTTTGTGGTCTGACAATGTACTCTATCCAGTTCATTCCTGTGGCCACTAACAGCTCAGCACACACCAGTGTGCTTGGGCAGGCAGGCTGACTGAGACATAGTATACTACAAATATGGATGAAAGTTGGAGCAGAGGAGTGCGTGGCGCAGGCAATAGGTGTGTCTTCTACCACCAGCAAGGGTCAGGACCATTTCAGCATGGACAGTGGATTTGATCCGAATTTGGAAATTGTTTTTCATTAAATATCTAGACTCAGATTTTTGTGCAAGATGTTCTGTTTTACTTTTTAAATTAATGTACTCAATTATTATCATACAACACTTATGAGTACATACCAAGTGTGTGTGTTTGTGTGTGTGTGTGTGTGTGTGTGTGTGTGTGTGTGTGTGTGTGTGTGTGTGTGTGTGTGTGTGTGTGTGTGTGTGAGAAAATGAACACAGTTGCCTATAGCTTCAACAGACCATCAACACAGATAGAAAGGATTTATTAAATATATACCAAAACAGAAAGATGTGATTGTTTTCTTTCTTTTTCTTTCGTTGTGGCTAGAGCACAGGGGATGTTTGTAAATGGGGATGTTGTGTTACAGTTTACCCATTCAGGTTATGAAGCTATAGTATAGTGGCAAACTAGAAGACGTGCATTTAGAAACAGCTATAGAAATGTGAGTGCACAGATCTGGCATAAGGGTCTGTTCTATTGGATAGAGTCGTATTCCCGCATTTACATTTTAATTCAGCATTTGTGGCCTGCAAAACTGCCAGACAAATACAAAAGCCTTATGCTGATTTTTTTTTTTAACACCTTAAGCTTGTTTAATGGAAATCTAAAATTAAATGTTTTTTGATGGTCCATTCAGTTTTATTTAATATTTTTTGTTTTAAAGCCCTTAGCAGTTCTTGGTTGAAAGCAGTTACTTCAAACAAGCTCTTTAATGAATCAAACCTTATCTCTGGCTCTGTGCGTATCAAAAGGCCAAAGTAAATAATTGTACAGAGACATAATTCACTCAAAATTTGTCCCTATTGTTCTGTGACTGAGTATCACATTGTTGTTTTATTGCGTTGCAGTTACACACAGAAAAGCGAATGCATGTCCTACAGTTCATACAAGCTTACAATATCAAGATTGTTCATTCAAGCCTTTCTGTTTGTCCTTCAGACTGTTTTTATACTGTTTCTATGAAATGTACCCTTTCCCTTCACAAAGTCAAATGTTTTGAAATAACCCTATTTATATGTTAACCCAGAGCTGTAATCAATGAAAGTCAGAATCTAATATTGCTTTTGTACGGAGATATGTACTGCAAATATAACATTTTGGGGTACTTGAGTCACTATTTAATTTTGTATTGTTTCTAGCACTTAAGAAGACTGTATAAAAAGAGAATATGTACAACAAATTAATATTTTTAAAATTTTCAAGGATATAATTATTTTCTCCGTCATTACCATTTCAAATGTTTAAGAGAATAGAGATAAATCTGTGTATATTTCTGTATCTGTATAGCAGCACATTTCATAAATGGAAGTATGTTCTCTGAATATTTATTTACTAATATATTTATCATTAAGCCATGTCTTATGTTCAGAGTGTATGAATGTTTTGGATTTATTTGGATGCTTTTTATTTTTGAGAAATCACCAACAAAAGACCTTGTAAATACATGATAATTGCACATGAGACGATTTAAATATTTTCTGACCAAAAACTGATTTTAAACTTTAGTACCATACAGTTTTGTAATTAAAATGTACAAAGATCTGTAAAATATACAGTTTTATTCAAGTGATGTGGTTGCGTTTTCCTTTTAATTCTTTTTATTCCCAATGTAGGTTATTTTTTTATTTTGTCACTGTTTTCGATGTTAGTGAGTAAAATGTTTAGACACAGACCATGTACCAGCACATGTTGAAATTACAACATAGAAATTATGCACACAAAAAAACTCCCTCTTGTCATAGTGCACTTTTTCTGTAATTTATTGAACTTTTTGATGGCATTATGTTTATATGATACAGAGTGTAGAGCTGCCAACGCCACTTTCTAGAAAGAGAGGGAGAGAATGTTGAGTACATTAATGTGGTAATACATTAAAAAGTGTGAAATGTACACAACATCATGCCATTTATACAGAATCTCGATTCCTCCTACCTTTAAAAGGCCGGAGGAAACAAGTTTATTTGGGCATCTGGTAGGCCTGAGCAGCTGGAGCTGGGAATAGTAAATGATGAATCAAGGCAAAGCTCATTATTCTGCAGTATGGAGTGGTGCACTAGTTCACACATCTCCCAGTTCTGTGACCTCAGACCTGCACTGAGCACTCATGCACTCTAAATTCATTGAAAAGGAACACTTACCATGGCCAGTTGGGAACATGGGGACATGCCTAGGTGGGGTCATGGTACTGACGGAGTTTGCAGAGGTAGAGGTTATTGTCCAGGGCTCTGAATAATACCTCAAAGGATATATCTCCCTTGGAATACCTTAGACAAGAGGAGAATTTGGCATTTTACATAGATTAACTATTTGTAGCGAGTAGTGTATTTTACTTGTATGTTTCCTGTTTGAAGAAGCTTTAACTCTTAAGGGTTTGAATACTTGTATGCAGGATATAGTTGTTAGCTGCATATTGAGAACCGATGGCTCTTGCATGCCAGTCATTTGATGAAGGTTTGTAGACAGGGGGGGGAGGGGCCCATTTAAACTGTGAATACATACAACAAGCAGATCCATCCATCCATTATCAGAACCGCTTATCCTATGCAGGGTCACGGGGGGGCTGGAGCCTATCCCAGCTGACTTTGGGCGAGAGGCGGGGTACACGCTGGACAGATCGCCAATCCATCGCAGGGCTAACACATAGACATACAACCACTCACACATACATTTACACCTATGGACAATTTAAAGTCACCAATTAATCTGCATGTTTTTGGACTGGGAGGAAACCGGACTACCCGGAGGAAACCCACGCTAACACGGGGAGAACATGCAAACTCCACACAGAAAGGCCCTCAGGTGGGAATCGAACCCAGGACCTTCTTACTGTGAGGAAACAGCGCTAACCACTGCGCCACCGTGCTGCCCTCAATACAGACAGTGGATTTTAATAAGGGTGCATGAGTAAGGAGTTCCCTTTGGCGTCCTGAGGGTAGTTCAGCACCTGGGACAGCTCCTGTTGGCCACAGCACCTCTATGTCCCTGATTACTATATTGTTTTCACCTGTGTTAGGTTGTGTTCAGTGGTCCCTTTGTGTTTCTTTGTCCCTATATATAGCCCTGCCTTAGTTCCTCTACATAGTCTGACATCATTGTTGTTATGATTAGCTGATGTAAAGAGCAAACCCTGCTTTCAAGCAAGTCTGTGTTCCATGTTTTGTTTTGGTTCTGCTTTAAGTCTACTTAGGTCTAGTTTGCTCCTGGGTTGTAACTGACTTTATGTTGCCTGGCATGAGAAGATTAAAACTGTGAATTGGTGTATAGTTAACGTTCTGCTTATACAAAATAAAATTAAATAGCTTCAGGTGAAAAATTTGCTGCATAATACATAGTTTTGGTTTATTTTAACGTGACTTCATATTATGTTTGTTTCAAATTCAGGAACCTGGACATCAGTGACAATTCATGGGTCAGTTGTTTACCATCCATGGTCTTGAGCAATGAGGTCCACAGAATTATTGTCTGAGATTTTGGTCCAATTTGAGTTTTCAAAAATGTTCTTACAGAGATAAGATGATAGGTTTGTTCAGTCCCAAGTCAACGTATCTTTGGGGTTCCTAAACTGGTTCAAAATCCATCCATATTGATTGAAGCATGTAATTATAAATCGAAGAATCCATTAAATAGTTCATTAATTCATTGATGTGTCCATCTATCCATGCATTCATTCATTCACTTATCAATTGATAAAACAATTAATAAAAACAAACACATTAATTTAGAATGAATTCCTTTTAACAAGATTATACTGTGCCTGTTTGCACAAGGACACCGTGACATTATTTTCCTGGAATACAACACTTAACTATGTTTATTTAAAGCTTTGTAAAGACTAAAGCTTAATGGGGGAAGATAATAGCATTATTTCTCTGCTTTTTATTTTAAATTGCGAGGGAAAGCTAAGGAGCACTGATAACTGTGGAGTTCCGAATTGCATAAACTTTAGTGCTATGCTGGAAAAACCTTTAAATTAAAACAAAGGATTGTTGTAGTACAGAATAAAAGCCATTACATTTAAAATCAATGTCACATTAAAATTAATTTTTGTTAACCTTTTAAATTGCAATTGTACACATTTTTGTGAGAACATATTATAAGCAATCCATGCAACAATGGTTCCTGTTGCAAGCAAGATAGGATTAGAATACATCTTTACGGTGAGATTTTCCTAAGAAAATGCATTTCCACTCCCGATATATTGATAGTATTGGATTAAAACTTAAATCGCAGCTTACTGATGAGATATTCATGCAATTGGTAAATCTTTTTCTGTCCTGTTTTTCTTATTTCTTTAGCAAGAATGATATGTTCCACTATAATATTTTGCTGTTAGGCTTTGGGGCCCAAAAAAAATGCCTCAACCTTAAACATTTGTACATAAGTCTGGCTAAATTGTCAGCTTCCTGATTTATTCTCTTGAAACTCATGATTCCATAGAGGAAGAGGCATAAATAACTGAAAGCTTGCTTGATTTCCGTTGCATTTAATTACACTAGCATTTTAATTTACCGTTTAAACAGCACATTCATTAAAACAGCCGGGAAGGCCAAAACAGCAATCTTGATAACAAGGACATGGGTTTCGTCTCAACATTGGTAGGGATTCCACCCATACAACAAGTCACTTAACTCCCCAACATAGACACGCACCCTTACCATTCAGATATAAACCTATGTCCTTGCTTGATAATGTGTAATTGATGATTTTAAGCAATTTGCATCTCTTTTTTATTAACTTTTTTAATAACTTTTCCTAAAGTGGGGACAAATGTAAATTTTAACCTAAAATATGTGGTTGTCGTGGCAAGTAATCAGGTGATTGGGGACCAATAATAATGTGCCCATTCATCTTCTTTTTAATGCAACAATATAGTATATACTAAATAATGCATAATAAAACAGATTTTAACACACTAATCTAGGTTTATTTAATGTTGTGGCATATGCATATATTGAGACTGTATTTCAGTGTTTCATTTCCATTTTTGTGCACTCCTCATCTTTTAATACTTATTGTTATGAGCAGGCCATGGCAATGCTAAAGGTGTCAGAGAACACCTAGCCTACATTTTTCAATGCTACTGTAACGTCACAGATATGACATTGCACATTTAGTGGGTGACAATGAGGGGGGATAGTATGTATTTGCAGGGTGGTGTAGAAGCAATGTTTAGCTTAGTCTTGGCTTTCAAAGTCTTGAAAAAAACTAGATTTAACGGAAAGAAAGGGATTATCTTTCAGAAATAGTTTGCCACCTACACTGCTGCCCACACTAAATCGTTGAAATGGTTTTCAAATCCATTCAGAATGACAACTACCAACTATGTAACGGTCAAGATGTTTTCCTCATCTTAAATGATGGCATGATTCACTCTGTCAAACGTGTTATAACATTTGCCTTGTTTGCACATGTTTTAAAATGTTGTGTGGAGTTTTTATGAAACTGTAGCACATTTCCTCAATATTCTGTTGAGAAAATTATCAATTCTGACTGTAATGATGTCCTCAATGAAGCTTCCCGCTACAGCACTTCAAAAATAGTTATCTTTGAAACATTACACACTTGGAAGCTTTGTATATTAGGAGAAAAACTAATGATTAGCATGCAACTTCCCAGGTCCTTCCCAAGGCTGTGTTTGCCACAAAGTTTCCACAGTGAAAATGTTCAGGCAACTTTGGAAACTTCTCAGCAAGCTTTTATCCGACACATTTGCTCTCAAGAACATACAAAAATAGAATTGAAACATGAGGATAGGCCCCTGACAAAACTGCAAATAAGAAAGCCCAAAGCAAACCCTCTGAGAAAACAGGAATTATTGAGGAATATTTTCACATTTAGTGACTCCTCTCTTTGCCTTCGGAAGAAACAAATCAATACTCCCTGAGAGGGTTTCAGTATTTTATCATGTAGCCTCTTTTAGGAGGGGAGCACATGCATGTATGGCTGCTCCATCCATGGACAGAATGAGAAGTTCAACTAAATATTCACAGCATGGGTGAAAATATGGTGTGACGAGTGCTTTATGTTTGTTACCTACTATGATCAATTAGTAGTTCACTCGAATATATTTGGCATAACACATGGATCTTTTATATAATTATCATTTCTACTTTTATAGCTGCCCTTATTCTTTAATGATTTACATAGACAAGTGTCCAATTGAATGAATTCCATGGTCAAAGGCAAAAAAGTCTGTAGTTTCATGTAGTGTTTTAGAAGAACATAGAATGACACATTTCTGGATGCCTTCTGCCAATGCTTTGCTGTTGTTTACATTGGATCATCTTCTATGGGCCGCAGCTCAGTGTTGGCTTGTCTGGTCTATTTAGGTCTATTTTTATTTCAAATGTCTTCCCAGGAAGTATAGGCTTGGCTAAATAACATATGACAATAGCAGCATACACGCCATCTGAACAAGATATTATATGGTCTCAGCCAAAACATGCTGTCCTGTAAAAATTGGAAAAGGGTTGTGGGATTATTATTAAGACATTATGAAAATATCTTGATAATAAGTGACTCCTCAGAACATATTATTTGTCTGCATTGTAATTAAACATAGTATATGCATTATGTACTTAAACAACTGAAACAAATTCAATGTATGGACAGAGCATTTGCCACACATTTAACTTGACCAAAGTGTCACAAGTGAATCTGTAAAAGTAAATGAAATGTAAGGAATGTAAATGTGAAGTATCTTATAGGTCCAAAAGTAATTGTTATCTTTTAAATGTCATTATGTTATATTGGGGGTTAAGTAGACAAAACCCATTATAAATGCACAAGCAAGATTCCAGTACTGGTCCTCATGCTGATTCCAAGAGCATCTATATGCAAATTACCATTTCAAAAGGCTGTTAATTAGAGAACTTTAAATCGTCAAAGGGGTGACTCTTAAGCTTAAAGTTAAAAAGCAGACACATTTAATAGGTTCATTGTTTTTATTTGAAATTGTTCAAATATGAGTTTGGTTTTAAACCTTCTATTGAGATGATGGAAACAGCTATCTTGTGTGAATAATAGAGGGAGGCTTTTCTGAGTGTCATCGCACGGGCAAGTCAGGACAAAGAGGTTAGAGGAGAAATTACTTCTGTTCCCCTTTTGAAATAAAACATCAATTTTCTTAATGGTACAATTACAAATTAACCTATTTAACTTATGAAGCACTGATCGTTTTGGAGCCCTGAATTCAAAACTATCTTGTTGGATTGCATGCTCTTTGACATCTTTATTCCTATACAGAATCATATTTTAGTAGTTTAAATGGGTTTCTCTCAGTTGCTTGAGGGGATGGAAAGGCGTAAGCTATAAAGGGAAAACGTTTCTGCATTGCAATGCACAGCTGGCCGGGACACGGGGCCAACAGTTCTGTAATGGAAACAACCAATGTAGGACATATTACCTCACCATTTGGGGTTTGTTTCACATCTGGCAAGGTGCAACAGATGTTTAAGCAGAATGCCCAAAAGATACACAGTGGGGCATTTGTCAGTGAATTCTTCTGTGATTATTCAAGAGTACTCTTTTATTCTGTGAGGCACACCAGTAGTAGATAATGTTCTCTATACTGTCTGCAAGTGGCGATGAAGTTTTCAGAGAACTCCCAATATAAGTTGAGTTGTATACCGTGGGTGTGTGTGTGTGTGTGTGTGTGTGTGTGTGTGTTAAACTAGCTATAAATCACGCCACTCTTGTGTTACCCCTATCCTCACAAACGCCTGTATCCTGGCTAAAGTTATCTGTTGTGGTGTTTGGGTGCGGTGATGTGTGTGTGTGTGTGTGTGTGTGTGTGAGGATGTGAGTATGTGTGTCTGTGTGTCACGCTGAACTGGAGTGGACAATAGCGTGGCGTGCCACGGAGTAGAGTGCAGGGTGTAGGGTTATCCTGAGCAGGAGCACAGGACAGAACGCCCAGGCTGTTCCACTTTGCTGGTCTGCTGACCGGATTTAGTCAAAGACGCAAAAAACACAGACACAAACATGTTTGTTGACGAGTGTTGCCCCAGTAACCAATTTAATGAGGAGAACTTCCTTATCCCCATGGTTCAGCCACAGTTCTCTTCGCTCCCCTCCTCCTCCTCCTCCTTCCTCCTCTCCTGTCAGATCTCTCAGGCCGCACCTAAACAGCTTAACGTTCGATTGGTATGGAGGGTTTGTTGTGCTCCACTGAAGAGTCTTCCTGTGGAGATAGCGATCAGGGTACTTGAGCCTTGACCTCTTGACATGATGCTCTCAGACCAACTCAAAGACTTTCTTTTCTTCCCTCTTCTCTTTCTATCTTTCTGATCTGTGTATTTTTGATCAGCCCCGTTGTTTTTGTCTTTCTGAGTGTGTGTGTGTGTGTGTGTGTGTGTGTGTGTGTGTGTGTGTGTGAGAGAGATAGAGAGAGAGAG
>JAVQJS010156980.1:0-31656 GCA_036024795.1 Galaxias rostratus
TGTGTGTGTGTGTGTGTGTGTGTGTGTGTGTGTGTGTGTGTGTGTGTGTGTGTGTGTGTGTGTGTGTGTGTGTGTGTGTGAGACAGAGAGAGAGTGTGTGCGGGCTTGCATGAGTGTATGTTTGCCCCAGGGAAACTGATTGTGAATTCAGCCCAACATCCTGCCTGGCTCGTCTAGAACATATGGATGAACAGGCTCCCTGATGGAACAACAGAACTTTGTGGGGAGGAGCTTTCATACGCTGACGCCTTGAATAAAAGATCTGAGCAGGGATTTGACAGGCGGCCTAAACCTTCAACTGGTCAATTATGTACCGTCTATCCATGGTCCTGGGCGGAGGACTTTGTGCTCATTTGAATCCACACAGACTGCACGGGAACCAACATGTGTGGTACTGAGGAGGACACTGAAAGGAAGGACAGACAGTACAGAGAAAGAGAAGTACAAACAGCAGAAACTGCAAGACTGCCAGAGATGCACTGAGATTATAGACAATGACCAAGTGCTATAATCAGAACCAGTGCACAGACCAGTGACGGTCATAAAGCCATGACAGTGAACTGAGGATTAAAAAAGAGCTAACTGCTCTGTCTGAGTTGTTTTGGTTTTAGCTATAGTCGACAGTTCATTATGCAACATTAGCCACTGTTTACGCAAATTACCACATAATTGTGCGGGACATATTGTTAGCATCAGATGAGAGTGGATAAATGTGCTGGGCAGCAATTAGTTGTTGACATCTGAAGTATAATTGCTGTTAATCACAAAAAAAAATGGCTTCTCTTTGTATGTTCCGAAGACATTTCCGTTGACGTTTTATGTATGGTTTTGTAAGAGAATATTCACAGAATGAGTAAATCTTCATGCTAGGATAATTCATTATACTCTCCTAAAAACATGTATTAATTATATCTGCAATGTATAGGGACACAAAGCACCACTTATTATTCCTGAACATAACCAAATTCATATTCCACTTAAGAGAGAAAGCAATTACTAATCACCGTTGAAGCCTCAAACAGTTGCTGAGCGAAGGTCCCAGCTTTGAAAATACTATATTTCAAGGGCAGGAAAGGGCAGAAAAGAGACTCAGCACATTGTAATTGGTCCCCACAACATTTACGGTAAGAAAATACCTATTTATAGACCAGTTTGTAAGACCTCATTTCCTGAGCTGGGTGAGGAAAGCCAGCCTGAAGGCCATTTAATACCAGAGTTTCAAAACCACTGGCTGCTGGCTAGTCTCGCTACAATTACAGCTGCTCTATGTATTCCAAGTCAAAATCTGTGACTCCACAAGATTAACCCTTTTCCAGACGTAAATCAAGGTAGCCTCACATTCAAAGATTTGACTTCAGAGTTTCGTTTCTTGCAGAGTAATTTCGGGGCATAACACAATAATGAAAATCATATTTCAACAGGAATTCAATAGGAAATGGAGGATTTAATAGAATCCATTTTACAATATTCACCGATAGCTGGGACACAATTACCTTGTGTGGCAGGCTAGTTATGGTTCTGCCAGAGAGCCTAGTACGATATAAGTGATATCCACAGACCTCAGACCGGGAGACTTTTTAACGGAAACAGAATACTGCAATGTAACAAATAAATGTAAAAAGGCAGTCCTACGTACTGCTACAGTGCAGACTCCAAGGGTTGTGTTTACGTTGTTGCTTTCTTCTGGTTCGGGGCGGGATACGACTGCCTTTTTAAAGTATTGGTATCCCACCTCATGCTCTCATGTCAGATGCAAACCTGCAGTTTCTGTCTGCGCCTATTCTCTTTGACGTCTTCACCACAGGCCTAATGTGACCGATATGGTGGAGGATCAGCTTCAGTGAGATGGAGAGACAGTGGTTGAGGAGGTAAAGGGACTCTACTTAATATTGCATGGGTGTTCTTCCATGCTGCTTCTCAGCCCATGGAGATGAAGGAGAATTGACGGGTAGGACAACTTACACTCTGCAGAATTTGGAATCCAGCCCTCGCACTGCAACACACTCCTAAAGTGGTGTTTTATGCTTTCAGAAAAAAGTTTCCAAACTTTTGCCCGTATAACTTTGCCTTCAGCTGGTAAGACTATAGATGGATGTAAGCCAAAATAGTAGACATTATTTTTTAGGTCTGTCTACATTCTTCCTGCCAAATGGGGGATCACTTGGTTTAGGAGACTTATTCATAATTCCCTAATACAAATCAAATGTTGTAAATTTTAGTAAAATAATGACATAATACACAAAGCAGGAGACACACCGGTTAAGATGTCCTCCCTAGAGGTCAGTGTGTAACGTTCATATTGTAACTGATGACGGAGAAGGAACAGTGCTAGGGATGCCAAATGTAAAGCTATTAGCGTCAGAACCTTAAACATGAACCTTGGTATTGCAACAGTCAATATCGTTTTACCAAAAAATTGTTTCCTAGTCTGGAGACCCTTCTTACTGTTATTCCAAAGTCCCATGTTGACTGAATGGCATGCTTAATGGAAAGAGAACACTGTCCATTTAAACAAATATTGAAAGGAATGTAGTATTGTTGCTTTTTTGCTTTATAATATGCATTGAAAACACTGTGCAGTGGAGCAGTCTGGCCGTATAACGTCGAGAGGACACAAGACAGGTACAACAGCACCGCCCAAAAAAAACAGGCCAGGAGTAACAGAGTGGTGCTCAGGAAAGTGCAGTGCAGAGTAATTAGAGGACTCCTCCAAAAGGACTGGTCAACTTCACTGGCCAGACAGGTGTAATTTCTCTTGTCAATTTGATATTGGCAGGACAAGCCTATAACCACCATCAGGTTCTCAAACTTTGTCAGCAACCAAAGAGAACCCTTGAACAAATATGAATGGATATGACAAGACAAACTGCCAATAAGGAATTCCTTGAAAGAAACATAGCAGCGCTCGAACTGTCGGCCAAAAAGACACACGTGGCGCAGCTAGCCTTCTGTAAGACATGAGGCAGTAAAGCAATGAATTCACCTAGAACCCAGAATGTCTGACAGTGTTTTGGGAGTTACTAAAGCACAGGCACCCTCTCTCTCTCTTATCTCCTATGGTAATGACCTTTTAATCCATGCAAAGCCTGGGGGAAATTCTCAGCACTATCTGAGCGATTTAACAGCAAACCCTTAGAGGGAGCAGGGAATGGTGGGAAGACTTCGGGAGTGGTTCCCGAATAGCTCAGCCTCATCAGAGGTGCCATAACGGAGCGGAGAGCTTCATCTGACAAGCAGCCGAGGCCAAAGAAGGTGGCTACTAAACTCGCTAAGGCAGTATTGTGGACAAAGAAAAAACTTGATAAGATGAGAATTTGTTGTTTCAGGTGGTCTCCCTGACGTGTCAACCGTTTCAAATTCCAAGCTAATGTTCTATCAGCCAATGGAACAGAGGAGCTAATCCCTTTCCTATGGCTGAACATGGAAATGGAAATGTAATGATTCTATTAAACTTCTTTACAGGGATCCACCAATACATTCTTTCAACAATATCTACCCTCTAAAAAATCAGCAGGCCAAAATAATATATACAGTATATACACACAAAACATAGTATAACTTTGAAGTCAAATAAATCCAGTTGGCATTTCATACCTGCAAACAGTTGGTACATGCTGTATGAGAATATAAATTGTCGGCTCATAGGTACACAATGGGTGTACTGGTAACAGTTATTTTAATGTTACAAACGATTATGTCACTAGATTATCTGAAGTAATGCTTGATTCTGGGGAAGTCATGTCTGCCTAAAACAAAGTGTTCGTTTTCCATTTAAAACATATATTTCCAAGTTAGCACAATAAAACAAGACATATGTTCTTTCAGACACAAATTATGTCACCATAAAGATATAATGAGGTCTCCCTTTTACAACTATATTAAATTAAGTTATTCATGTCTGAAAATGAGGGAGCAGAGCCAATCAAAGCAAGAAAATACCCCTACACAGTGAATGATAGTCATATATAATAACAATGGGTAATTACTTCAAATAAATGTTGCAAGCCAACTTGGCTGCCAAGTTTACCAGCAACCCATTGCCAATGACTGCATTCTATTAAAAGGTTCACCTCTATTGCAGTGTGGAGAAACACTTTAACCAATCGATTGAATTCTGTAACAAATAGCTTAAATACCACAACCACAAGCTACTCAGCCTAATGCAGTCACTTGTTTAGTGCATTGCAGGTATTGGGAATGTGAGTGAGCTGATGGCTCTCAAGTGGGGCCCGACCCCCACAGATATATGTCCAGCAAAGTGAAGAGGCTATGACGCCTATTACAAACGGCCGCATTAGATCTGTCAGAAGCCCACCTGGAGCAGTACATCTCTGTCGACCCCTGTGCGACCTCACCCCTCTGGGGTCAGGAGCATTGTGTCGCCCCTCAGGATAAAGTGTGCTTGTTCTTGTCAGAGCAGATGGTGTCAGCCACATGGAGACCGCACGCACGCACACACTCACACACAAATTCACACACACACAAACACACACACACACAAACTACATAATTTCCCCCCCAACTAAACACCAAAGTCCTCTTAGGTCATGGTGATCAAGACCTCCATGACTGGTTGCGGAGGTGCCTCAGTAACTATGCTAGTGAACCTCCAGGAAGAAAAGGCACACGAAAACGAGCACCAGTTAAAAAAACAGACCAAAAATAGCAATAATTGGATCGGTTCAAATCCAAAGTCATCAGCGATCAGAATTCTCGGCTAGACTACTCTGTCAGGATGCTTTTTGATATTGTGCATTCTATATTCACCATTAGTAGAGCTGCCTAAATTGTGAAAACACATATTTAACGATGGTTAAAATGGCAAATAGAAAAGCAGATATTTTATATGCAATTACGACTCATTTGCTCATTACATCGTTAAGCCGTGTTTGCTCATGAAAATTGTCCTGTCACGACAATGGGTTGAGCATGCTACCATTTATTGCCAAACCTATTCAACGACTGCGCCTATTCATATTTTTATTCTGCGGGGCATTAGCATATTTACCAGTTACTAATATGCATACGTCTAAACATTCACACTGCACATGTATATAATATAATAATGCAGAAAGCCTTTAGACACCCAATAAGGCTTTTATATTTCCACAGAGCTATACTTTGTGTGGTAGAATTAACATTGAAGCAAAAACGATGTTATTGATAGGTTTAGCAAAGGCTAGGAAAGGAAGTGAGTACAACTGAGATTTAAATATGCCACATGGCATGTTGTGTCTTAATTCCGTTGGTCTACACACAATGTACAGCTGCACTGATCTTTCACCAAACTAACATGGTTACTAACATGCCTCCCTGGACCAATGTGAGGCTTCATGTATTTTTAAGAAGCATCTGAACTGGGCTCCAACGTGACTGCCCTCGGATCCCACTATGACTATTCAATATTTCATCGTGTCAAAAGAAGTAGTAACAGAAAGAGAAAAGAAACCCTTAGTTTATCCAAATAAAAAAAGATTGTTCAAAATACATGTGTTTATCATAACATCCAATGTAGCTTCTACATGTCCTTATTTATTTTAATACTTAATGGATATTCCAACTGAACAGCAAGACAAAGGGCAAACACTATGATAAGCTAAACAGCAACACGAACGGTATGCTAGGGAACACAAATACATGAATATACAATCCCACTGTTTAGTATGGTAAATGAGCCAAATAATTCCTGGCATTAAGTCAATAGCAGAATAGCAGCCCAGACGGTAATGGGATCCAAACCGCATTTGGGGAGTGGCAATTATAGACCATCCTGGGAAATAAAGACAAACAAGGAATGTAGACATCTAATCTGAGAATGATGTACAGTATCCTTGTTTGAACGTAAGCGTGTGGCTCAGATGTTGCATTGAAAGGGTTTTCACTTTCTACTCCCACTAAGTGTGTTACTCCAAAAAAACAAGTAGTACCGCATTTAGATTAGCAGTTGGATTGTTTACATCGATTTGAAATGTTGGCAATCCGGAGGTTTGACAAATCGAAGTCATGAAAAGACAAAACCCTATGTACAAATAAGTAATACTGGGTAGTACTGTACCTGCCCCTCAACCCATAGACAACCAACGTTATCATTTCCCCTTTCGCACAGTTGTTGTTCTTTCGTCACTCAATCAAGGTTGAGCCCGACATTTACAAGTCAGAGTTATGCAGATTGGATTTCTTCTTGTTGCAAGTGGCGTCTTATTTTGGTACCTCCTCTGGGGCCTGGCCCGCTACAGAAGCCGCGGTTTACGGCATGAATATTGCGGCGGAGATTATCCGTATTAATATGGGCCGCATTTTTAAAGCCTCTGACTGCATGGAGCTCCTTGGGTGGGATTCTGCTGCACACTCTCCCTGGGGCATTCTACCTCACAAACAAACATACACAGAGAGAATCTCTCTCCTACCTCCAACCAGCACACCTCATGACTTGCCCTCATCTTTCTAAATGAGGTAGCTCCCTGGAACTCCTTTTGAGCGGCAGCAAACTAACTAAGCGGTCGTCATTTAGGCACGCAAATGCTATTGTCCGACAGCAAACCAACCCACACTACCTGGGGTTAGAGAACAATTTGTAAAGTGTCTTTCTTCTGTCTTTGTCTCTCTCTCTCTCTCTCTCTCACACTCACACTCACACACACACACACACACAGACACACACACACACACACACACAAAACAACTCTGCAGTGATGATACAGCACACGATCACCCTTCATCGGTTGCTTTGAAGTCACCTTCAAGAGTTGTTGTATTTTGTGTGTGTGAACGTTTCATACTTGTTTGCTTCGGCAGCATGGTGGCTCAGTGGTTAGCACTGCTGCCTCACAGCATTAAGGTCCTGAGTTTCTCCACCTGACCCAAGGGCCTATCTGTGTGAGGTTTGCATGTTCTCCCCGTGTAATTGTTCGTAGGTGTGAATGTGTGAGTTGCGGTTTGTCCCTTTGTTCATAATCGTTTTACCAAGGACAACAGACCTGAACCTATTCTCTGTGTGTTCCATGTGTGTTGGAGAAAGACATATCCTCCAGACAAAGTTATAAATCAAAATGACTGTAATTACGCAGACAAACACACTTATTGGCAGTTAATAACCCTTATTCTGATGGGTCGAATAGAGTGAAATAGATGCATTGTACCTAAAAGAAGCACTATCAAAAAGCTTGGGAAAACCTTGAACCACATTATGACTCCCAACACAATCTCCCACTTGAAGCGTTACACAGACAATATCCTTTGCAGGCCAGACAAAGAGAGCACTGTGGAAGCCCGTTATTTGGAACAAATAGATGAAAGAAGAATCTGTTCCAAAGTCAGCAGATGAGATAAGGCTGGTAGTGAAAAAGAAGAAAGGTCGCCTATGAAGAGCTGATCCATAGTAGAGAGAAAGTAAAGTGTGTGCGTGCGTGTGTGGAGGGGGGGGGGGGGGGGGTTGGGGGGTGTGGGGTGCGGGGCAGGTGAACAGCGAGATCAGAATACACTGAGCAGGAGAACAGCGAGATGAGAGAAGAGATAGATCGGACGCCATGTGGACACATCTCCCCACACACCATCCCTGCTGGAGCACTCAGTGGCACCCCGCGTCGTGCCCACTCCCTCACGGGGAGGAGACAGGTTAATGAAAAACTATCGATTCCTCTCCCCTCTCGCCCAGAGATGAAGGCAGGTAACACTAACACTTCCGACTTTGTTTTTCTCTTTGCTTCACTTCCCATTCAAAGACAGCTCCCCAGGGAAAGAAGGGGGGACGGGGAACGGTAGAGGCGAAAAGGGGATCCGTGTGAGTGATGGTCCCGTCACTGGGGTTTAGCCAGAGAAAAGAGCGACGATGGACAAAGGGAACACTGGTCAACTCTTGGAAAAGGTCCGTTTCGCTCAGGCAGTGAGCGGCCATTTCAATTGGTCATCTCCTTACCTCGCCAGCTCATCCACATGCTTCTTGGCCATTGATTATCACACGGCTGGCAGCTCTACTTTTTTCGTCTGCAGAAACCCAAGACAGCCTACAGATACTTGTACAGTTCTACAGTCTAAAACGGCTGTCAGCAGTCCAATTGCACGAGCCCTTTAATGGGAGGCCTGACGGGTGGTCCTGCCGGGCCGAAGAGAGGCCTTGACAGAGCCCTCCGTTGGATGGAGGTCCAGGGAGAGGGATGCTGCAGCCTGGCAGGGTGCCAGGGCTGCGCTTCAGGCCTCACACTGAATAAGATGACAGCGATCAAAGGACGTGAGGAACAGGCTGGCCCTCCCTCTATGCTGGGTGGTCTCACTGACTCGGGGCGTCCCGCAGAGCGACCACACAGAGACCCACTGGAGGGTAAAATTAACGCCCGACTACGATTAAACCAAACCAAAATTAATAGAACCCGTCAGAGAACCCTGCCATTAAGCTATTACATTTGATCACAGCCATCAAGTCATTTAGTTAGTCCTCTATCATCAGGTCGTTAAGACAAATACGAAATATAGAGGACATCTCCTGGAAATGTCTGCATTTGATGCTAAATGTAATAAAAAAAATACAAGTACAGAAGTTAGAGTAATAGTGGTTTCAAAAAATAGGTAAAAAAAAACTGATTAGGATATATAAACATATTAATTTATAAGACCACCTCGATCCCCACCTGACCCAAGGGCCTTTCTGTGGGGAGTGCACTTTCTACCTGTGTTGGCGTGGGTTTCCTCCGAGTACTTGGTTTCCTCTCATGGTCCAAAAATTTGCCGGTTAATTGATGACTCTAAATTGTCCGTAAGTGTGAATGTGAGTGTGAGTTGTTGTCCTATGTGTTGGTCCTGTGATAGACTGGCGACCTGTCCAGGGTGTACCCTGTATCGCGCCGTATGTCGGCAAGGATAGGCTCCAGCCCAACCCCCCCCGACCCTGCATAGGATAAGCGAAATTGCTAATGGATAGATAGATAGATTCTTCAGCTGTAAATACTGTGTGTCATCTCTTTGATTAATTTAAATGCTGAAGATTGATTCCTGGTCCACCTTGTTAAAATGGGGTATTTTCTTACTCAAACGCAAAACCCTCTTCTTCTAACCTGCTTCTTTGCTGGGTTATGGTGGCAGTGGCAAATAGCCAAGCGTTTAAAAACACCACTTGGCGCTGTATCAGGAAGCGGCCCACTCCTTGCCACTTAATATGACCACTGCCTATTCAGCAGTGCCAATCTCTGTATACCATGGTCTGTGATGGCTTACACTGTTTACATTCCAAGGCCTCCTTCGCCGAAATCAATACTGGCAGCCAGAGACGGGATTGACTGAGACGACTCGTAGGAGCTGACCAAATCAAGTGTGGGAGAGCTTATTGACGTGGAGCGGTGTGTGCCAAACTTCGCCCCTGAGCTGGCAACAATTGTTGCTCTTTTGACACGTCATTTGGAGCCTCACAACCGAAGGAGTAGCAGTGTCTGAAGCACGTGACGCAGTAACGGCCATGACCAAACCGTCGAGGCGCTAGCCAGTGTCAGTGAAAAATGGACCGGTTGAAAATGTGAAGCATGTCAACACATCCCGCCATCTCCCTAGAATATGTTTTTGGTTGCATGTTTACGCTGTGCGCCCTTGAAAGCGTGACTCTTGAATTACATGATAGAGGAAGAGGGGCATGTACACATGAGAATATACGATGGAGGGGGAATTTGCTACTGCCAAATGATCTATTTCCCCAGTTTGCATCACTTCAAAAAACATGCTTCTTAAGCCTTAATTATACATGTTTCATGAGCCTGCTGTTGATTCAAATTGCTTTTTATAATAACTCCATTCAAAATGAGAGCAAGAGATAGTGGATGTCTTATTTGAAAAGTGGGAGTACAAATTATGGTGGTTTTCTGGTGGTCGACTTGGGAGGGTCATGGCGGTAGAAATAATCCTTTCCATCCCTCCCGGTTCTGCTTTGAAAGCATGGGGTCATTCTGATCTCAAGTCTGTTAAAAGTGACCTTGTGTATTTCTTATCTGAGAGGCAACACTGTCATACCAATTAACATTCCTCCACACTTTTCAGGAGTGTGGGAACAGGATCCTCTTCCCACAAATAATTACACAAGAACACAGACGTACTGTATACACAAAGGCATACAGACACTTTAAATCATACAATGTTTTTTAAGGCGGACAAGGTCTGGCCAAACTGAGATAAAGAAAATTGTTTTTTTCTAGCTAGGGCTGGACATCAAAACGATTTAATTTGAAATAACATTTGAGCACAAACTAATATATGGCTGAATCACTAACAAAGATAAATACTTAGAGCCAAGACTTGAACCAACTGTGTGTGGTATTAACCATTTAACTGAAAGCTCACTATTATACTTGAAAGTAGTGTAGTGTGAAAATTCTCAAAAAAGGTATGCAAAGCCTAACAGTCTTGTTAGTGGTGAATTTCAAAAATAGTTGTAAGAATAAAAAACTAAAGGATATCTTATTTTTTGCCCATATTACCAAGGCTTATGCACAGTCGCAGTAAACACTTGAAAAGTATAGAAACAATGAATTCAGATCGATAAATGCATCCAATAGTTATCCCCTTCAATTTTAGTGTGACATTCCAAAAATAAGGAAAATCCAGAACTTGAAACAAACTGTCTTACTCAACAATGACCAATGAAACCTGACAGTTTAGTGCACCAGCACAATACACCAATCGCTTCCAAGTCATTAAAATAAACTGCTGGTATCTAATATTTTGGGGTTAAACCCAACAAGGAACACACATTAAGACAGCAACAACACATTTTTCAAATGCACCTTTTTGACCCGATGAATGGTCCTTTAATACTTCTTCTAATACTGTCCAGACTATACTGTTCACAACTTCAACAATGATGAATGCAAGCCTACCTTTGTTCTCCCAAGATAAACAATATAATCAAGGATTATTCAATGGATTATTTAATGGTTTGAGAGAGTTGTAAGAGCACTGAATTTTTAAGTTGGAGACAAAACATTCTGAAATGTAAAATATTGATGAGGGACCAAAATCATCAAAAGACAATAAAACATTTACCGTAACTGACTATGTAACAGAAACTCAGCGTTTTAAAGAATGTCTCGTGAATTAGATGTACAGAAAGGCTGATTTAATCATTGTTAAATGTTTGCTTACGGTTACGTCTTATTTGGTGTGAGCAGAAAAGTTTAATTTTTAGACATGCAAAACAAGCATTGACAAAATTGCATCCCCAATTATTTTTAGTATAGTCAAAGTGCTCTTGCTTCGAAAGTCATAGAACGGTATTCCAAAGAAACAAAAATGTCTACAGCAATGGATTGATCCTAAAGAGGATCTAAACGTCAACATCAGAACCCAGCTCACCGCCTTCTACATGTTGATACTGTCGGGGCTTCTATGCAACATCACATCGGTGTACTATTACTAGTGTCTCCTCCTCTTGATGCTGCCTTTGGAGTGGGTCCCAACAGCAGGCGGTGAGGCATGAGGAACAGCCAGTCACTGCGCAGAAAATCTCTGGGCAGCCCTTCTACTTTACTGCACAGACGGGCATCTCAACACACATTAACACTAGGCAAACAAACCAGAAGCAAGAGCAATGCTGTGCCATACAGCCCCACGATGGAATAGCCTGAAAATGTATCCACAAACAGAAAGGACAATAAAAACAAGCCAATCTTTGAGGCAATATGAAATGTATGATTATATAGTCTGTACAATACCAGGCAAAAAGAGTACACAGGTGGTGTAGTAGCACCCAGGGCCTCAGTCTACAAGCAAATCTGCCTCAGACTCGGCAAAGAAAAAAACAACACTGGATCTTATGGAAGTTGGCAGCCATTTTGTTAAAAAGACTAGATATGCATAACTGAATACATACTACATATATATTTTCTGCATACTGTTCTGTGGCTTGGGATTTGGGGATGTAGAAAGCTAAGGTTATAAACCAATTGCAAGCTGGTATACTGTCTCCCAAAATAGATGAGGTTCTCTGCACAGAGGTGTGCCTCCATGTTGCTCTCGTGATATAGTGTGAATTCATTCAAAGTGGCGATCTGAGCGCACAGCAAGTACACAGTGCCCTTCGCTTTGAGTGGCCAAGGACCCAAATGACTTAAAGCTCTTAGAACACAGGGAAAACGCTGGTGTAACTAACCAGAGGGCTGCTACGGGCCTAATGTGCTTTCCAAACCTTTATCTTTCATTAATTTAACAGGGATACTGAGTAGAGGGGGCATTAGGTGTGAAGCAGAGCAGTCAGGCTACATTTTGTCAGCTGCCTCTTACCTCCAAGCAGACCTGCTCGACTCACTGGGTTATTTTAACCTGAACAAGGAATGATAACGCAATCTCCCATAGATAGCCGCAAGCAAGAGACTCACTCTCACCGATAACGGCTTCATGCAAGTCATTTTAGTATTAGGCATGACACTGTACTTTAAAAGAGTGGAAGTGAAACTTCAAGCATCAGACAAATTACTACTTCCTGGTAAAAAAAATTGGTTGGATACATTTTAAACAGATGTGGTGGATAAGAAGAATGAGCATTTTCCTGCTTTTTATCCTTTGATTTCAAAGAGGTGCCAAGTCAGGACACAAACGATGCTCCTCTCACTTTCTGTCCAACTAATTAGTAAGTCTTATTCTGCGGTCCATTAAACCGCCCACCATGTGTAAAATGATAAACAACAGCCTCTGACTACATCTGACACTTTATAAATCAAAATGCATTATACAAAACACGTAAACCATTCCTTGAGCCGGGGCCAGCGTGACAAGAAATCATTTCATAGACTACATGGCCTAAATACCAATAGAGGAACAATCCTCTTGGGAAATTCTCCCAATTAATCACACTCCAAATGTAATAGAAACCGTTCTTGAAAATTAGCCAAATATACATTTAGATGGCAACATATTGGCAGTTTTAAAATAATAATTCACAAACAGAAATCCTCACAGATCTCTGTTTTCTATCTACTGTGATTCACTGGGCTGGGGGCCAGTTGTTTCTGGAATTATATCAAAACTCAAACTAGGTACAACAGTTTTGTGTGTTTAATAAAGGTGGCAGGGGATATAGGACAAATAGAGGGGACCATTGAAAGGAAGGACAAAGACAGGAAGAGAGATGGGACAGTGATGGGCTGTGGCTATGAGGCTGTGCGCTTGAGAGACCCGCCCTTTGGCATCACACGTCATCACAACCATATAAGGAACCGCACATGAACAGCTGTTGAGAGCCTCTTACCTTAATGAAGGTCCACAGAGTCCACAGTATTTAAAAGAAATAGGATAAGAGCACACTACTTACAGCAGAAAAATAGTCAGATTCATATTCAGTCCAAACTTTTAAACTGGACTTTTACATTGCCTGCCTCTCTCCCCTGAGAATGGATTAGGACTGTGCCATCTCAGAGAGCCGTAGATTAGGGTTGACCCTGTTTTTTGAGGAGGCAACTGGGATTACTTCAGAGTAACAGCGTTTTAGCTCTTCTATCAAGCAGTTAGTGAGCAAGGTTGAAGGCTAAAATTCAGTTTACAGTTTATTTGGGTTGTTCACACCACAAATGAGTGGGTCTGTGGAGTGCCAATCACAAAAAATCTCTCTGCTTTCAGCAACTCAGAAATGGCACCTGTGCAAAATTAATTCCATTACGAAATTACAGTGCTGCATCCAATAAGAGGACTTGCAAAAAACAAAAACTTTTGTGCTCTTTGACAAATAAAAGAAGAGGCTCCTTCAGAGGCTGATTTGCAGTGTGCTTCAGTAGCTATTTACAGAGTGCCCGCCTCCGCTCTGACCCTACTCAAAGTCAATCTGCTCAAAACAATCGTTCCACAAATGCCTATTCATTCACACCTAATACCCTCTAAAGAGAGAATCCACAGAGGGGGTCATTGGGAGAGCGAAAGCGAAAGCGACTAGAATAACAAAAGAACAACATTACATTGTGAGAATCCTCTGATGGGCAGGGGTAATGCACTCCATAAAGAAGAAATAAAGCCCAAAGCCAAGTAGCAGATGAGCTGCTTTTTAACTGTCCCTTCGAGGAGACGGAAGAGACTTAGGACCCGTTGGGGGGAGTCGCTCTGCCCGCGGTGGTGTTTATCTCCCGAGTCCGAGGCTCTCAATAACGTCACGTCCGTATCGGGCTGTTAACGCGTTTTCCGAGGATTGTCGCACACCTAAATCTCTTTCCCGTGCCAGCAGGCCCCTAAAGCTGATATCTCATCCAGGGTCGGGCCGTAATTCCTGGCTCAGAGATGTACAGCTGGAGCCTTAGTGATGAACTGCCTCCACTAGCGACAGTGTTCTTCCACCTAGAAGCTCCGGAGCAGTGCCAGAAGTGTAATTAACGCCAGTCTAATACAGCAGAAAGGGGAAATCAACAGTGTCCTCTCTCTGCCTTTTTGTTTACTTCATTCAAACCGCACCAAAGAAAGTCTAGTGACCACAGTTTCATCAGTCCGACAACAAGATTGACCTCAGAAGAAAAAGAACAGCAGCAAGTCTCTGCGTTTTAGTAAATCAGGGTAAAAAAAAGAGTTATCCTGTCAAAGAGATGAAAGGACAGGATGACCATTACAACGCTTTTGGCCATGAAGCAAAATGCTTACACAAAAAAGGTTCAACGTCAGTTGAAAGTTCCTGAGCAACCAACATCAATGCCTGAACTGTTTTGTCGGATGGCAACAACACCGGCGTAGCTCTAACGCCCTTGACAGCCACAGCATCACAGGAGCTTAAAGCCAGAATCAACTGGGTTGGTTATATTATAAAGTAAAGTCTATTTTATTATAAGACAAAAAAACAATTCTGACAAACAATCAACGTAAAACAGTGACATATTGAAAATGTATGATTGTAACCGTAGAACATTTTGTTATTATTATTGAAGAATAAAGGCAATCTGACATTACTTTGTGATTTCTTCCCTATATCTTAACTAATGTCAGTGTCGACAATGCCAAAATACAACAACAACCATTGAGTAAGTAGGCCTCTCTGAACATTACCATGCCTTTTACGAATGTGGGTTATGATGACATACACTGTTAAAATTATTTGCCCTGAGCAAATCCATTTTAGCCAACAATTGATCTTTTGAGTAGGAACCTGGGAAGGCCCATAAATCTTTTTATGTTGATTCACTTACCAAGGATAATTTAATTCTATTATATTAAATTAAACATTACACTTGCTGTTTTCTTACATCAACAATTTCGGGGTTGGCCCAAATGAATAACATTATTTTCAAAAACAACGGTAGTGTATTTCTCCACAACATAATATAAGTGCAAGCCGTAAAACTGTTTACTTCTTTCATAACTGAGGAGTCAAAGTTGAAGCGTGTCAGAGAGAAGAAAAATAGCTGTGGCACGACGCCTCAGCTGTCATCCACTACTTGAGTCAGACCTGTTTGATATTGCAATAAACTCACCTTTAGCTGAGGAGAAAGACCCATAAAAATGTCAATGCAGGTGTGCATTAATCAACGGAGGTCCAGGGCATGTATGCTGCTACACCTGAAAGACAAACCAGGGACATTTGTGATTGGAATATGCCTCGCTATAAAAAAAAAGGCAACATAAACAAGCTTTTTTATTCAGCCACAATAGGGTAATTCCCTGGGACAGTAAGCCTCTCCTCTATTTATTAAGGCAATCGCAAACATAATCATGTCAACCCAAACACAGTTTATATACTTTGACATTTGTTTCCAACAACCTTGATCTGGCGTATGGCTCCTTGTCAACAAAGCCTTTCTCTCTCGCACATCTAACTGGTCTTCTTTCATAGAGTTCAACCTCCGACAAGAGAAAAAAAAAGTACGACCGCTATCAAAAGACGTGGCATTTCATTTACTGGCTAGCCAGCCAATGGAGCTTGTAAAGAGGCGGACATTTAAAATGGCCTGTTAGGAAATGTCAGGCCAGCAAAGTGTTGGATGGTGATAGACTCGACTGGAGACCCTCTGCCGTCTCGTCTTCACCCAGGCTCCACACAGAGGACACAGTAGGGAAGGCAGCGGGGTCAGTCCATGGCATCATAAAAGCCAAGGGTGCAAACGTCTGCTTTTTCTGATCTTGGGGACATGTGGTGAAACTGTCAGGAGGGGGCAGCGTGTCAGGGTGGCTGCCACTGCTCCGTGTGAGAGGCAAGGGAGACACGGCCATGGCTACCCCCAGCTGAGCACCTGCGATCCCTCCCCCTCTCTCCTAATCTTCGGATGGCCCTTTCATCCTCTGTCTCTGAGTCTGTCTCAATCTAATGCTCACTAGCTGGATGTGCTCAGTGTTTGACACAAAAGAGGTCACAGAGAGACACGGTGCCATGGACAAACACATACAGGAGCCCACACCCACACCCACTCACACTCACACTCACACTCATTTTCAGCTTGCAGGGAGACATCAGAGAACACATCTGTCAGGCCTTAATCCCACTGTCAGTCAGCTACAATGGAAATCCACAACCTTCAAGGCACAGATAAAGCCTTAGTTTCACACTGAACACAGGGCAAGCAAGGACTCCTATTTATCTCCATTTGGTTTCAAATTGCTCAATTCCCTTTGTAGATTCCCCTGTCGCCAAATTAAACAGTAATGAATGCATGGTGAACCCCAGTAAAAGAAGAAAAAAAATAATCACAGAACTGATTTGCAGCTTAGAACCAGAAGCCAGACTTATTTAAAATGTGAGGACATTTACAATTCCTGGTAGGCCTGTAAAGGAAAGCTGACAGGAATGTGCTGTGACCGTGGCCTCAGTCACCCAGGGCCGACAGTGAGGGAACCTTTACGTAACACGCTTTTAGAAAAGGAGGATGATTCAACACTTTCTTAATAGAACATATGTGGTCTGCAGAGCCAGTGATTTGACTTAAAACCTTCTCTTTAAGTGTCCTCAGGTATCTGTAAGTTAGAAACAATGGCATCTTTGAGAATGGAGTGGCTGCGCTAGGCTGACTCATTCATTAGCATGCCCACCATGTAGTAAAGTTTGTAAAGTGACTTCTTTTTGTTCGCTTACCCACGGCAAAATCAACCTATTTTGCTCTCAGCACCCTGGGGCCTTTAGGGTAACAAATTAGAAGGGGGGGCGGGGGGATTATTACATTACTGAATCTTTTAAATAGTTTCAAGAAACTCTTTGCATCAATTTGGCAGATACTGCCGTGATCTGTGTCCTGAAATGGGGGCTAGCTTCTTACTTTCCTGGAAACAGCTGCTTCCTTTTGTCACAAATGACTATCTTTCTCCTAAAATACTTTGCGGTCTTTAACGCCCGTACTGAATTATTTACAAGATCCCAGTAGTAATTGGTATTCTAAAAATAAGCAACAGAGAACAGAAAATACACAGAGAACAGCAACAGACACAATCGTATCCTTCATTTCTTTCATGTCCAGACTTTCTATGTGAATAACAATCATTACAGCCTTTTTCCAGTTGAGTTTTAACTTGTAAGTTGTAAGATTTCATCCTCGCTTCAAACCTCCATACCAAATGCGCGCGCGCACGCACACGCACACTCACACACACACACACACACACACACACACACACACACACACACACACACACACCAAAATAGCAGGCAGCGTCCTCAAATAGACTACGAAGTGGGGGAGAAGAAAGCAGCCATGGAAATTTCAACGGAAAGGGGGGTGGCATTTTATGGGGCCATAATCGATTAAAAAGCAATTTGCCCCTCTACTTCTAAATTACAGCGCCCCAGGTCCAGATGGGATCCTGGAAGGACCAGAGGTGCCCCCCAATACAACCCTCCCCCGCCTTCTGAGTCCCGGACTATCCCTCCCAGCCTGGGCCCCGTCACAGTCTGGTGGGCACCTGGTGGGATGCAGCCATGCAGAAACCTCCAGGCACTCTGGCCATTCGGTGAGGGACACCAGTCCCCTCTGCTGACCAATATAGCCCCCTAAACAGCAAGCAAGCACAGCTGACACGGGTAAGAGAAGCAGAGACACCAAAACGGGGCCACAAACTTCTCCGCTTTCCACCCTGAAGGCACTATCGTCCCAGTCCCCAAACATGTCCCACGTGTGTAACATATTCTTCTGGTCACCTGCTGTGGCTAAGGAAGGCAGATCAAAATGTGATGGAGCAAGGCAGGCGGAAGATGGATGGTGGTGAGGAAGGGGTGCAGACCATATGGCCGCAGGCTGTAAAGCAGGGCAGGCTCTGTGACATTGAGACAACCTTAAAGCCACGTGTGCTATCCCCTTTTTTTCCAAAACGAGAGGGACGCCTCAAAGCCTTGAAACAGACCTTTTCTACAGGGTGTTTGTCCTCCAGGGCCAGCAGGGTGCACTCCGTAGCCACCGGGAGGGCAGGCAGGGTGTTCTCCACTTTGTCCCTCAGCGTCAGCACTGAGCTCGTCAGTCGGAGTGGATCGAGGGTAATTGGGAATGGCGGGAAAGGTGACTGAGACAGGGAATTGTCCAGTGCACCAGCACACAAGCCTATCTGTGGCTCTTTTTACCAATGACTTGAAATCAGAGAGAGGGAGAGAGCGAGCAAGAGGGAAAACATGGAGGGGGCGGGGGGCTAGGATATCACACCCTCTAGATGGGGGCTTGGCAGTGCAGATTCTGGGGCCAAACATTCAATCAAGATCAACAAAGACTAGTTACCTTTGCATGATTTAGCAGGAGTCGTGTGTGTGGGATAAGTGGGAGGGGGGGGGGGGGGGGTTCCTATTGGGCAAATTACTTGAGGAGCCCCCAAGAGAAGAGAGTGCAGTCAGTCTTTACTTCCATCACTCACGCTTGCCACATTACTCTCGCTGGCTGGGTATATTATTGGTTTTTGTTGTATTCAAATACTGCTACCTCACCCCCTCACTACAACTTAAAAGCCAGAAATTATTTTTCTTGAATCATTCATTGCTAATCTTAGACTGGTAAATGAGTGTGGAGCCCGCCATTCGTAGCTTTGAGATCTAAACAAAAGTTTTATTTCATGCAGCAGTAACCTTTTCCTTTTGAACAAAGTCCTAGCCTCTTGAATCAATCATTTGTAAATGGACAATTTAACACTGTGTTCTAATAACATTCAAAAAACTTTTGGAAACTTTAGGCATACACAATGAGTTGAAAACTGATTTGGAATGCAATAATCTGGACGGCAGAGGAGCTCACACTATAGAGAAGGGGAGGGTACAGTCCTCGCTAATGGTTTAGGATTAGCCAGTCACAACTCAGCCACATAAAAAACCTGTGACACCGAGCTTCAAGGCTCTGGCACCACCAGCATTTCAAACCACTGTATCCAAGTGCACACACTAAAGACGGAAAGAATGTGAGAGATGGAAACAGTGATTCAACGCTGCATTGAAAAGTGGAACAGTACTACATGCTATTCTTATTGGGGGAAAGACTCATTCTTGCAGGCTTTATGTGGCGTGGAATCCCCCACCCACCCACCACCCCACCCCACATTTGTGGGACAAACAATTCAACCAAAATCCTGGGTGTTCTCCCTGCGCTGGATGGACTAAAGCCTTTTTAAAAGTGCCCATCTCTTGGTGTCCATTCCCCCTCCCCCAACCGGTCTGGGTGTAAACCTTCTGCCACAGGCTGCCGGTCCACAGCACTCCAGAGGGGGAGAAAACACAAACACAGCAACATTGCCTTGGAAAGGGGTCATGGAGTCCCATTTAAACAGACGCCTTGTAAAGCGGGTGGAAACGAATAATTTGATTGTTACATAAGGGGAAACAATCCACAATAAGCATATTCGAATGGGCAATGTGCTGAAGTAAGGTGAATAAACTCCCTTTCTACAATGTGTTCACACAGCGCTGCATAATGAATTCATGGAAGTGAAACTGCGAGTATGGGGAAAGCTGTCGAGATGGAAGTACAATGAGCTGAGAGAGAAAGAAAGGGAGAGCAAAGATGTGCAGAAAATTGAGCTCGCGTCTCAAAGAAAGGGTGCATGTACAGACTTTCTGCATTTTTCCCCCCCTAAGCATTATGTGGCATCATGTATTTTACCAACAAGCATGACTGTTTGGATGACATCAAACCAGAAAACATACACACAAACGATAGGATAAAAGAATAAAAGAAGGTAGGTAAATGTAAAATTGGCAAAAAAAATATATCAGCATAACACAACTGAGTAGGGTGATAGAACTGTGTTACAAATAAACACAATGGTTGGGTTTGGTTGGTACTCTACGCAGCCATATTACTGTTAAAAAATGGTGGTCAGCTCCCAATCCAGTCAGCCAGAAGTGCGTTTCCATAGAAAGAGAAAGGTGAAGGGAAGAAAGTGAGAGGGACAGAGACTCAGGAATGAAATAGACTGTACGATAGACACTACAAAAAGCAAAAGGAAGAAGGGGAAAACGAGAGATCACACATAGGAAAAAGAGAAAAGGAAACTGAATGACGGCTGGATGATGGGAGAGACAGGAAAGGTAAGTGGGAATGGACCTGAACATCTCCCTGTCAAACAGGATTTGGGAGTTTGCCATTCAACCGTCTATAATGCAGTTTGTGCCAATCCGCTCTCTCCACGTCTGACCAGAGCAGTGGCTTTATCCTCGGTCATGATATTAATGACGACATTCTCTCACAGCAATCTAACTCTTGATCCTATCGGAACAGTGTCTTTCTCTCCTTCTCTTGGTCATGAATGAGTTAAATGCTCTGTGACACTGATTCAGAACTCAGATTACAGTAGAGGAAATAGGCCATGTAGTAAGCCAATGTCCGAGCTGTTGAGTGGACCAGAGTTACAGCTAACAATGGACTTCATTCACGTTCATTCCCCAGCGGCTATTCAGCACTTATTTATTGATGAACAATGGTATATTTTGATTGACAGGTATTCTTAGTCATGGATGTTGATGCACAATACTTTCTTTGTTGCTTGGGTTGAATCCCAAATTGATGAGCAAATCATATGAACTTACAGGAGAGGGCCTAACAAGACAAAGCTTTTAAGGCGGACAAGCCAGACAGATCCATGCTCCATTCAGTTTGACCACTTAGCAGTTCAAAGCCAATCCAAGAACAGTGCCCGGTTTCACCCCTTACTCCCACCCAGCTAGTTGGCTCCAGTGACCCATCCTCATCCCAGCTATTGCCTCCTCAACACCACCATGCCTTTGACCGATGTCTCCAGGCCTTTGAAATGTCTGGGACATTAACAAAGGTATACAGTGTGTATGATTAACTACAGCAAGGCCAATGGAAAAGTATGCTCCTATTTATTCCAGGATAAGATGTAGTCAGAACGCTTCATTACAGTGTAAAGTACTGCTGGCCAGCTCAATCATATTTCAGAGGCAATAAAAAGTGCTTAAGACTACCAACCAATAATTTCAATAGATGGAGGGAGCCACCTCTGCTTACATGTTTAGGGGAGAGTTGTGGAACAGTTATTGGTGAACCTTGGGCGTTAACGTGATGGTGTATGGTTTATTGCAGTCTTGTGTGGCAGGGACATGGCTGCCTCATGCATCCAGTCTAACTGATTCCAAACCAGCTTAACTTCTCCCTCGCACACAAACCAAGGCCTGAGGGAGCAGGTTTTATACATCATTACTAATGCATGTCGGCCAGATAACCTGTCTAATGTATCTTCCATATTAAACTAGAAGTAGGGGGTCCATCGTTGTGTCATTATTTATAACACTCAATCATAAAATGGCGAAGAACAATCAACGTCTCTCCTCGTGCATTGTTAGCCCAGTTGGGTAAGATGGAGTGAGAGTGTGTAGTCATTTAGAACACAAACATGATGTCTCTGCAATGCTCTGCCTGAACATTATTTGGCAGAGAGCAAGAATTGGGGAGAGCACAGCTGCCCTCTATGGGTATAAAGAAATCCGACACACAGAATTTGGGGTGTACTGCATCATGGCAGGGAGGAATAAAAAGGCAATTGTTAGGACTCAAGAGTAGCACACTTGCTAGACAAGTTTTCTTGCTAATGTTGCAAACAGTTTTTGCAAGCACCACAAACATAATCTCCAGGTTTAAGAAGGAAGGATTTTTAACCCTGATATGGTTTGCTTTGTTGATAAAATGTGAGCTATTATTAATAACCCTTTAAAAAATAGAAAATCATAGTTCTGCATGTTGCAGCTTGTTCGGCAAGCATTCTAGCATTGACAACCAAAGTGATTTCTTTTTAGGTGGTCACTATATTGCCACGATTTGCCTTTAGATTTCCTCTGTAGGGCGAGAACTCTGAAGATGTAGACGCATGACACAGCCAGAAATCCCTCGGTTATCGATTCACGCTGTCAACTAACAAACCTGCCTGACTTTGTGTTGAGCTGGAGCAAGCAGGCTCCATTTGTCTAGTTTCTCCAAGGTTTGCTAGCTGGGCAGCAGGCCTTTGTAAGGCTCCATTGAGACCCCCTGGCGTGCATCAACGTTAGCTCTGGGTATGGGGGCTGCATTGAGGTCGACTCATCCACTTAAAGGCTTCCTAAACTTAGCCAACATGCTGTATCTGCTAGTGTTGAGAGGATGTTGCATCTGCAACGGTAATGTCTATCTCCTAGCGCCAAACTGTTGAAGTTCACCAAGGAACTGACTGAAAAGTAGCCTGTTAAGGCTGATCTCTGAAAATACTCATCTTGCATCACAACAAGCCCAAAGCATTCTCTTGTAGCAGTTTGATAGAAAAAAGTGATAGTCTCAGACATTTTGGTCAGGGAAAGGAAAATGCAAAATAAGAACAACATAATTAGTATTTCCTACATGAATGACTCAGTAGAACACTGAGAGGACAATAAAGAGTATAATTAGGGGCAAATATGGCATGTCACAAATAGTTCCTCCAGGGGTCAAAGCATGAAGGCACTTAATGAACACACCATATTAGTATTTACAGTCCTACATTATGCCAGGAAATTGAAATGAACAAGCAAGACAGAGTGAGAGCATATTGGTGCATCCCAGTACAACTTTGCATGAAGTGTCATGAAGGATGCATCCATCCATCCATTAGGGGCCCAAAAGACAGGTATGGGAATGGACCAGGCACGGCTGAACACTTCAATGGGGATGTGGGGTGCATGGCACACACACTATAGCTACTACACTCCCTCCCCCACCCCCAAACCACTCTCACTGAAACAAGCATTCATATATTGATCCAAAGCTCCCCTCCTTAGCTACCATAGTCTGGCTACTCAAGTAAATATGCAGGACAAAATGCAGGCCCAACACAGACGCGCATCAACTGCAAAGACGCCTTACACGGTGGTGAAGCACAAAAAAATTTCCCAGCCTTGTGCTATAGTAGGCGTTATGGGTGGCCTAATCATCAGGCACCAAATCATTTAGAGATGTGAGGACAAAGTGCTAATGATATTTCTATTTCCTCCATAGCGACCACAGGAAACACCAAGGGCACGCTTGTGGGAGCGATGTGAGAACAGGGCAACAGACGTTTTCCCACCGGCCTGTCAGAAGACTTGATGCCTGTCATGTAGACAAGAAGCATTTGACAGCATGTGGGTCGTGATCAGTCTATGGCATATGGAAGCTACATTCCTAACTAGGTGTGATTACAGCAAAAGACTGCGGTAAAAAAAAGAAATATTTCACTGGGAGTAATTTCATGGTTGACACAGATCTAATTGTTACTTTGTCCTATGTGTTCTAGCTCAAAATACAATTTAGTAAGGCAGCCAAATAAACCAGGCAGAATTAGATCAATAACATGAAATGTAACTACTGCAAAACAGATCTATTTTTACTGAAATTGCTGTCTAGGATAGCCATGCGAGTATAAACACGCATGAGATTACAGTCTGTCTCTCAGAACAAATAAACATACTGCATAACTATTCACTCTAGAAGGCGGCATGAGCCATAATACATTACTGCAGGCAAAATATACATATGAAATCTGGTATTTTGATTCCATAAATACGCCGTGCCCTTTTTCCAAATTCAACAAGTTAAGCATCTTGGCATCTTGGCATAGACGAAAAGACTGCATCACCAACAAGAATTACAAAGGCTGGTGTAAAAAAGAAGTAAGGGAGCTCCTTGGAAACACCCTCACCCTCACCCTCGCTCACCATATCATTTTATATCAAGAGCTAGCCCACACTTTCAACATGTGAATTCCTTCCATGTCGTCTCCGAGCTAATGAAAATAAATAGGAACATCGTTCTCTCACTGAACTGTGTGAAGGAAACTAGTGGGCCTCCTTGTGCAGTTTTCAGTGTTTATATTTCACAGTTAATTCTGCTACAACTTCGCAATAAATTAGAAGTTGAACAAAACAAAAGCACTGTAGATGTATCAGCTTAAAGCCAGAGCCCCAGAAGTCATTCTGGGACAAGTCCATGGAAGCCCTGCAAATACTGCTTTGCAGATATAGTAGCAAAGCTAGGCTATACACACTCTGTACCATTATCATAAGTATGTGATAGTTGAGTGAAACCCATTTCAGAATGGGTGGGCACTGGCTAGGAGAGATGAGAGGCCATGGGGTGAATTCATTAGTCAACGCTGGGTTATCTAACGTGTAGCACCTCATTTCTCTGGGTGTGTACGAACAGGTGCTTAGGAGGCACGACAGAACACACAGTGAGCTACAGTCAGCCAGAGAGCCTGATAGAGGCTGATCCATTCCAGTCCAGAGGCGAGCTAGTCTCCCTATCGCCACCTCATTATCCACAAACGAGAAGAAATTCTGGGCCCAGGAGTCGTGTAGGCCGTTCCCTGTCTCACCCCTAGAAACCTTCTGAATACTTCGGTATATACGTTATGACTGACTGATTATTGGCAAGTGGACAAGAAATGTTAGGCAGATTGTTTGCCAGGAAAACATTCGGGAGGTCATCCTAAAAAGATTGTGTAGCTATAATGTTTGGGCTGAAACTGCTAAAACGCAATGATACATTCTGCATTGCTACTCTCCAGGTGTGCTGAGATGGGAAAGCACAATTTGAAGAAGAATACATTTCCTATAAAGCACAGAGCAGCTCTCCACTAGTGTCTGTTATCATGAGCATATGCGACCGGGCTAGAGACTTCTTGGAGGTAGAAAACTAGCGCGCACGCCTTCAGGAGAATGACACGAAAACGGTGAAACCGACATGAATATTGCGAGGAGAACAAAGCAACCCCCAAGAAAATATCTTAACCTCAGTGCAAAGGCAGTTAATCCAAATTAACTTTGTCACGGGTTTGCAAACTCCCCTGCACCTGACATTTTGGTCTGGTCTCTCTATTGGAAATGGGTTACCAATCAGCCTCAGAAGTACCCCATCTGATGAAAGATGAAAAGGATGTCAGTGAAACCACAAGAAATAGCATGATATTATGGGTTGGAGTTAGACATTGGTAACCCTGGTCAGTAAACCTGAAGTAGATGAGTAAAGCCAATTACTTAATAGTCTAATGAATTTCCACTACTGATATTTACATGATTGGGCAAATACCAGCTCCCCACCCCCACCCCCACCCCCATCCCCACCTCCTTATATAATTAGCTTAATATGTTAATAAACTTGGATAAGCCCAAGGAATTGTGCTGTTTGAAAACCACAAAGTATTTTAAAAAGATTAGGAATGGGGAAAGGAAAATGTGTTAAATAGGGTGGTTATGTTAGCTCTGAACAAATTGAGACATTACCAACAGAAACGGGAAAATATCCTGCTCCAGCCTGATCCTATCTTAGCGTAATTGTTAACGTAATCGCCTTGCCTGCTAGTGGCTACACCAAAGTTAATTTCGTGGCTATGGCAACAATATCAGCATGGAGGAGGAGAGGGCTAGGGAGCAAGCGGAACGAGAGGGGAGACAGGTTCGAGCTCATCTGTGCTCAGGCAGCAGACACCTCACAGGTCCAAGGTACTACATAAGGTAGTGTGCCAGGGGCAAGAGAAAAAAGCCAGTCTGCAGAACTATCAATCTACCCCTGTAACATTCTACTGTATCAAGGGCTTCGTAGAGGCGAAAAAAAGATTACGGATCTTCATTTTATGGACGCCTTTGCTCAATAAAAAGCTGGGATTCTCTTCCATGACACGCATTGATTTGTAGCCTTTAACTGAGCCATAATAACCTGGAAGCAGTGTCCCATTAAGCCAGACAGGAGGAGAGGAGCCGGCAAGGGAGGATGTAGACAACCAGGTTCTCCGTTCCCTCTGCCTGCCAGGCAAGAACACACGGAGATGACATTTACATACACGCAGGGTGTCAAGGCATTTCATTCTCTCATAAAAGTGACAATACCGGTTGGGAAAGACTGGGTTGTTAAATAAATGACAAAAGCCTTTTGTAAACCCGCAATAAAAGGTTGACTGAATAGGGTGGGGGTCTGGTTCTGCGGTATATATTTATTTATTTATTTAAAAAGCAGACGGCTTAGCCGCAGGTTAAAAAGTCGGCCAGGCCTTATGGAGCTTCCAGGTGGCTAATGCATGGAGGGGGAGCCAAGCTCATCCATATGTGGATCTAAAGAGGGCTCTCATAGCCTGCCTACTTCCATTACAATGCACATGTGGCTGCTGTCAAACAGCATTGTAAGGTTCAATCCCTATGTGCTTCCTAACCACTTAGCCTGACACGGCCCACAGTCCAGAAGGCTTGTTTGACACGCACACACAGGATGGCCATCCTCATGCATATTTTTGCATGGCAAAGCACAGTAGTACCGCAGCATGTTTCAGGGATTTAGCCGTCATGACCGACCCCTCCAGCACTTTGAACTTGATTTTTTTTAACACAGACCTACAAAGCACTGCAGAATGGCCCTGACCTCAATAGTTTCGGGCCCAGGCCACACTAATGGCTAGGGGGCAAACAGTGGACCCTGATGGGTGTTGTTCTGTCCAGGGAGTAGTCATCGGGGTCGAGATGGTCAACTGGGTCATCTGCCATGACAGGGACTACTCAGTGGCTATAGGCTCAGGGCAAGGTCGTGGAATGGCCATTGTGCCCACTGAAAGACAGACAGATGCATACGGACACATGGCCTCCAACAGCCATCCAGGCCAGACACCCATCACAGCAGGTAAACAAACAAGGAGGAACACAACATCCAAGACAGGCAATTATCCAAAATACACTGACAACAGGATTTGGAGTTTGAGTTGGATGTCATCTTAATTAAATTTTTCATTTTCCCTGCTTACTATTTATGGAAATTATCTTTCATCTTTGTCTTGGTGCTTTTACGGACTGCTGATTGCAAGTCAGACAATGCTGTAAAATATGCACACCTTGTTGCATATTTCATATTGATATACTTACAGTCGACAACGGGAAAAGCCTGCAGGCATTATCAGGGCGACAGCTTGTCTTATAAGGCTTGGTTTCACTTCCTCACAGCCCAGAGCCAGAAGAAATAGTCAGGATCCATAGCTTTTCCACCGGGATGTTTAACACGTTGCTCCAGCACAGGGGTGTGACAGCTCCCCTCCTAAGATGGAACAAGGCCTGCCTGTAGTGAGTTCTGGGTCCCCTGTCCCTGTTCCTACCGGACCTCGGCGGACACGATATGGACAGAAACGAAGAGGCTCCTCTACTATGTGTGCGTCTGATCTGAGGACAGGGACAGCACGGGCGGTTTGCTCCCATGCTATAATTAGCCCTCTTTTTCCTAACCCGATTAATCTAACGACTGGGCTGTGGCTCTTGCTGACACCAACGGTGGCGCAAACCAGAAAACTAGAGATGGAGGAAACCCTCTTGCCACGATCCCATACCAAAAGACAGCAGACACAGACCTTAGAGTTTCTGTTTGGGGAGAAATTGGTTCAAGAGATCAAGATGATCCGTTTTTCACATGTCACATGGTTAAGCCACTCCAATGAGAGGGGGAGACTATGTTATAGTCCATCTTCTTTGATGATTGAGCTCCGTGTCCACAGGGGCAAAATTAGGACTTTTTAACGATTATAAATTCAACCAAAGCCAATTTAGAACGGCATGCTTCACTTACCGAGCACATCCGATTTTTAGCAAAATCTCAGTATTGCTCTCTAATTTAGAACATTCAATGATCTTATCCTACTCAGATGAAACTTGAGAATTGGTGACCGGTTACAATTAGCAATTAAAGAAAAAAACATTACCTTGCTCTACTTATGTTATAAAAAAAATAAAAAAATAAATAAAAAAAATGCTGCAAATAACCACTGTAATAATCACCGCAAAGGACAACACAAAAATCATTCACTTCATATGAAGCAAAATTATCTTAATCACAGAGAGCAAGAACCCCATTTACATAGGTGTAAACTCTGGCCATGCTATGAAATGACCTATGACCCGGTAGTTATTTGAGGGATTTTCAAGTGCATCCATCACAAATCTCTAAATGGAATTAAAATGAAACAAGCAGGCATCATCACCCGGTCAGAAAGGGAGTTTTGCTAGCTTGTAGGCCTCCAGTGCAAAATAGTTTGCCTGGTCTTTAAAAAGAGTCGTTGGCATACACATAATGATGACTGATTATTTCACTATTAGGCTGATAGAGACCAAAGGCAAAGCAGCCAGAGCCAGCACAGAGCCAGTAATGGGCTCAAACAAATAGACATGATTGTTATTGACTTCCATAAGGCCGCTGTCACAATTTCAAATTACACTAAATGGCTCTGCATGATAAATCTCACTCTCACTACCTCGACAACATGGCCTCCCGCGTCACCCTGCATTAATGTCCAAGATGGTTAATTTCAATGGTTGAAAATGGAACCGTAATGACAACGAATACAAATCGAAAGCTGACCTATGACAAAGCAGATTTCCGGGGACAAAGTTGAGGCAGTGTGTTGTTTCGATCTTACCACGACTGAAACACCCCGTGTGACCAGGTAGAAGACTACAGGGATGTTTAATGAGTCCCATTGCGAGCGGCAGATGGAGGCGAGCTTAGAGCCCTCTAATAAGCACTAATGCATTTCTGCACTCAGTGTAATGAAGCCTGAGAGAGCTCAGTCAGACAGGGTGGTCATGGGAGCCAGGAGGGGGAGGAAGATTTCAACTGGGACAAACATAAGAAAATAGAAAGTACCTCACATGGATGTAGAGGGTTTGAGCCCCAGAGTACCTGAATGCTGGATAGGGCTTAAATAAAAACAAAGAAAGGGACCGGTTTGTTCGAGGCATGCATATAACATATGTACATATAACTCCAACGCTCAGAGCACAGAATCAAAAAGGTCAACGAGCTTGCATCGGTTGAATACAAGTCAAATGCCCAGCAATTTCTATTATCTCTGCTGGAAGAATAAACACAAAAAGAACAACGCTGGTCATACACGTTAACAAACCAGCAGAACCAGGCACAATTATTTAAAACAAACCAATGTGCTCAATTTTCCTTTCAAAGTAAAACAGGGAGCAAGCAGTCGAGTCACATTGTCTCTATAAAGCCCATCATCCTCAGCCTTCACAAAGTATTCTCAAGAGAAGCGAGGAGATTGAAAACCCCACTGCTTTAGAGGTAGTCATCTGACTTTTAATCCATCACTAGCATTGAAAAGTGATGGGAAGAGGTAATCCTTTCAACATGGAGCCAAGAGACAGGCTGCATTAATGAATACCGGTCTATAGAAAGTACTATATTCTAAATATTAAATATATATATATTTGTTTATAGTATGTTGAAAAAGCTTTTGTGCTAAGGATCTAAGATTTGTATTTCTGATCTATAGACTGGCTTAAAGAATATTAACTAAAAAGAAAAAATGCCATGGAGAGATGGGCATGGACACCATCTGAAAATGACAAACAAACCACTTGTGTGGAACCGATTCTGTTAGCTGAGCTGATGCTCGCTGAGCATGATCCGCTATCCTTTTCAATTCACTCAAAATGTTACCAAGGTTACAGCAGCCCAGTGTGTTCACATGCGGCGCTTCAGTTTCCATGATGTGCCAATAAGACTGCTAACTGGCCCTCTGGTTTGGGTGACTTTTTAATTGCTCGACTTAAACACCGCCATACACAGGCCGACCTAAAAAGGCAAGTACTTGGTGACAAGTTTAAGTCCTGCAAGGACTGCCAAACCATTCAACAATCCTATGCCTAGTCATCCATGCCAGAGTGACAGTAACATGAAATGATGCGCTAACAGCCGTACTATAAAATGGATTCTGCCCTTTAAGGAAGCCATTTTCTTTACCTTGTACCAGTAGAAAGCATGTTTTTTGTTGTACATATAAATTAAGTCTACGGCACGTTTTAGAATCCAGCACTGCTAAGAGGGTTTACACAGCTCAAAGTGAGAGAAAGAGAGTTAATGGGAGAGAGAGAGAGAGAGAGAGAGAGAGAGAGAGAGAGAGAGAGGACGTAAGCAAGAGAAAGTGTAAGTCATTCTGTTTACAAGGTCCTTGGATTTTTCTCATAATACAAGGTCAAGCTTGGGACTTGCACATTCATTTGGTTAGTGTGCGGCATGGAGTCTCATCCCGGCCATAAATTACCAATGGCTAATGAGAGCTGGCAGGCAATCCCAGGAGACTGGCCATCAGGCCGGACCCATCGCCAACCTGCCCTGCCTCACAGATCACACAATGTCATTCACGTACAATCCCCATAACTGAAGCAGATATCAGTACCTCTGCAGATTGAAAAGGAAACATGATAACAAAACATAACTACATGGTTTTAAGAGCCACCCTGTAGTTGCAAAGGGGGTTCATTGGGAAAACACTCAAGACCGGAAACTATTAGAGGTGCTGAATACTTGGAGCTGGCAACGGCCCATGCTGTCTGTTTAAAATGGGCCACATTGATAGGCTGCCAGTCACAATGGAGCTCAAAGAGGTCTGCATAAGAGGTTGGCAAGATAGCAACCCCCTCTTTTTCCAAAGTGTCCTTAGACTAGGTTGGAACAGATCAGAGCAGCGTTAGTAGGAGGCATCGACATAGGAATCACGGAAGCAAGGATAGTCCTTGGGGAGGAGCTGGACCTTTCTTAATCTCTCTATACCTCCCTGTCTCCACCAGCTGTTGGAATGAGAGAGAGAGGGGGGGGGGGGTGAGGGATAAGACCCATAAAAGCAGATTAGGATGTTAGGGCTGGAGGAGGAGGAGAAAAGTACTGGGTCTTTCCTCACAGATTTGGAACCAGTAAAAAAGCCCATGCTGCTGAATCGTTGCAGAGAACCACCATTCTGCCCTAATGCGGTCGGACAGGTTTATCAAAAAGTCCCACAACATGGTCTTCAGCAAGGACTATCGCTCAAAAAATTCCACCCTTCTGCTGACAGGCTCTTAAGCAAAAGCCCTAATTAGCAGCATCATATCCAGTGCTGCTCTACTCTGTGTGCGAGGGAGCTGATTGGAATATTCATATGCTGTTGGGAACAGCTGAATGCACATGGTCTCACACCCAGTGGGAGCTGTTATATTGGAAGGTTGCAGGAATAGAACGCCATTTGGAGTTGGCCTGGAAGGGTGCACTTGGATGTCTGTTTCACTCACGGCCCACATGGTAGTTTGTGACACCACAGTGCACATTTGAAATGATTTGGAGTGAGCAGTACAACTGTTGCTTTTAATCCATGAGGGGGCATCTTCAATGTACATACGTAAATGACCTTACAGGAGCGCAGGCAGTAGACTGAAAGATATGAGATGTGACACAGCCAGCTATATACACACACATATATATATATATATATATATATATATATATATTTTTTTTTTTTTTTTTA
>JAVQJS010157010.1:0-10847 GCA_036024795.1 Galaxias rostratus
GATTTGCATGTTCCAATTCTGTCCTAAATTGATATTGGTTTCTTGGCCACAAGGTACTTCTAGTTGATTCCTGGTATTTGCTGGGACACATGGCAAATCAAATAGAGGAATACTGTTTGGTTGAGCTTTTCTACAATTAAAGTGTTCTTTGAAGAAAAAAAAGGAGAATTACATCATTATGCAGAGTATTACATAAATCAGACAACTAAATACAAGCCTTTACTTTGTTTAGTTGTTTAATCATTGTCTTGGCCGCTGGTGTGAATGTAAGCAATCAGATGTAAACAGTAAATAGTATAGGAGCAACAAGGCTTAGTTGTTTGAGTCAAACACAAAAGTGAATTCTGATGTATAGTATTTATGTAGGCAAACAAGACGTTAAATTATAGTTGCTGTTCTTACCTGTGGCCTCATGCGGGGATTCCAGCGGATGTAGTAGCCCACCCAGAGTTCTAGGTGGCGCATGCTGACTACAGGGAACAGCACATGATTGGTGTAGTTCACATAAAGTGGGTTGGTGAACTCCTCCAGTTGACTGTTGATGTAGGACCACAGTGACACTGTCTTCTTGGGAAGCTCCTGTGTAATGTGTTGTACTTTAGTTTTTATTGTGTTAATCATTGTTCTCCAGAAGGAAAATATATTTAATTACAATTTTCACACCTAGACCTTCAGTGATGTCCTACACACTCCTATTTGTATTATTCCACCTCTTAATACCATCATTATGACGCCAAGGATCCGGAAACATTTAGACAGAAATGCAGTATAACCTGGCATTGCATCAGCTTAAAATAGTCCAAGTGCAAGAGTTACATTTATATTTTCATTTCTAATCGAAAATGCCCATGAAAGTGACAATGGGGAAACGTGGAGAGGGATGATTGGGAGGAATGGCCAGCCCGATCTGAACCAGAGTGGTGCTTAGTTATAAAACCTCTGTGGACAATGGCTTGTTCATAACAAACATCATGTTTGAGAATAGGGATGTTCCTAAGTGTACCTGGTACCAGAGCACCCTACGCCGCAGATCGATGATTAACTTTGTGGTCATATCATGAGACCTGCGTCCATATGTCTTTGACACTAGGGTAAAGAGAGGAGCAGAGCTGTCAACAAGTCACCACCTGGTGGTGAGTTGGATGAAATGGCTGGGGAGGCTGACGGACAGACCCAATAAACCCAAACGTGTAGTGAGAGTGAATTGGAATGCCTGGTGGAGAACCCTGTCTGTAAGGTTTGCAACTCCCACCTCTGCAAGAACTTTTCCTGCATCCCAGTAGAGGTTGGGAACATTGAGTCTGAGTGGACCATGTTCAAAGCCTCCATTGTGGAAGCAGTTGCTAGGAGTTGAGGTCAGAATGCCGTCATTGTCTGTCGTGGCGGCAACCAAAGAAACCGTCTGACTGAAGGAGGAGGCCTTTCGGGCTCGGTTGGCCCAGGGTTCACCTGAAGCAGCAGACAGGAACCAGCCGGGCCAAATGCCGAAAGCTTCAGTCAAAGAAGCAAAACCCTCTTTGCACAGTCTTGGCGGACACGGCCTTTTCGGTGTCGTGTGGATGTCGGGTACAGTACCATTGGAAAGACTGACTGGGTTGGTGGTTCCCGTTTTAAAACAGGGACCGGAGGGCATGCTACAATTATCAGGGTATCACACTTCTAAGCCTACCTGGGAAAGCTTATGCCAGGGTATTGGAAAGAAGACTAAAATCTTGTTTAACCTACGATACGAGCAATCAGGTCCCTATATAACCGGAGCGAGAGTTGTAAATACTCAGACTCAGACACATTGTCAAATACATTCTCAGAGGGTGTTGGACTCCGTCAGGGATGCCCCTTTTCATCAGTTCTGTTTGTGATCTACATGGACAAAATCTCAAGACGTGGGGGAGGAGTGTGTCCAGTTTGGGGACCTCAGAATTGCTTCTCTGCTTTTTGCAGACGATGTGGTTCTGTTGGCTTCTTCAGACTGTGGTCTTTGGCATTTGCTAGAATGGTTTGCAGCGGAGTGTAAAGCAGTCGGGATGAGAGTCAGGACCTCCAAGTCTGAGGCCATGGTTCTCTGCCAGAAAACGGTGGAGTGCTCTCCCGGGTTGGGAATTAGTTGCTGCCTCAAGCGAAGCAGTTCAAGTATCTCATGTTCTTATTCACGAGAGAGGGGAAAATGGAGCATGGAGGATCTGGAAAGCGTTGCTAGGGATAGGGACATCTGGAATACTGCTGAGCCTGCTGCCACTGCGACCCGGCCCCAGATAAGCAGCAGACAATGGATGGATGGATGGACGGATGGAAGTTTGCAAGCTCTGCCTCTCAATAGTGCGTATCAGATCAAAAGACATGCATGTGCTGACGTTGTCCTACACCTGCTAGCCTATACTAGTGGGAGGCTACAGACCAGGAGCTTAGCTTTATCCAACTCAAAATCTAATCTCAAAATGTTTTGTTTCCTTTCACTTCAAGCTACAAGTGCCTGCATTGACGATTATGAAGGCCAGATTTAATCAAATCTGGCAACACATTATGGCTGAAATATGTTTAGATAAAAGATCCAACATAAACGCCAGTACCCATAATCTCAATCTGAGGCTGGAAGCTATGGAATACCAAATGTGCCAAAATTAAATAAATAAATATTCCTTCATTAAATAAATAATCATATGTATAAATACAGGAATATAAATGAATGGGAGCAAATTATGAAATCACTCAATAATTAAACATTTTCAATTAAATAATTGCCATTTTCACAATAAAGAACACATTAACTTTTTATTTAATAAGGAATGTTTTATTTTAAAATGTCCCTATTTATTTATTTCACAATGGTTCTTTTTTAAATGTAAAATGTATTTCATAATGGCACATTTCCTCCTGGCCACCTGATTGAATTAATTAACATACAGTAGCTTTACAATCTGAGGTGGTCAGACACTTTTTAGGCATAGTGGCACTTTATCCCCCCATTGGCAGCTTTACCTAACAATTGTTATTCCCTAAAGGAGGCGGGGTCGTTTTTACAACAGGGGAGTATGGTAGGCGTCCTCTAATCTTGATTGACAGATGGGCGTGTCATTATGAAAAGAGTCAATACATAAATAAATGTGGCGTTCGGAAAAGTGCCATTATGAAATATATAAATAAGTGCTATTTGAAAATAAAATATTCATTATGAAATAAAAAAAGTTAAATGTTGTTTTTTTAAATGCCAATTATTTCATGATTGTATTTATATGTATGATTATTTATTTAATGATGAATAATTAATTCGTTTATTTATTCAATTTTGGCCCGTTTGGTATTCCACAGAAAGCAGCACAACCAAGAGGAAAGCAATTAAATGAAGAGAATAGACTATGGGGAATAATGGATACAAATGTGGAAAAAAAACTGTCGGATGATGTTTAGGCCGGCAGAGAAGGCCTTGCTGGCCCTTACAGCCCACCACTGTTTTTTTATTTTTAAATACAAACTAAACAAACATGAAAACCCAATGTTGAATTCCTTAACAATAATTAAAATGTTGAAGCACACAATTTTAGGAATTTTGAAAGACTCAATACAAATATTGATAAGTGCAAACCTTTCTTGTTAAAAAGTTACACAAACTACACTGACCACTGCACTGACCTTACACTAGGTAAAACACAGTGGTGAACAAAACTTGGACTCAAGTGGCACTTGATTCACCTTCACAGTCACTTGAGATATGACACGGCACCAAAAAGACCTGAGAATCGATGGTAGGTCTAGGACGACTATAGGCATTACTCAACGACGAATTCATTCAAATGAATGTAGAAAATTCTTCGATTTGCCTTATGTTCGTCTGATGCATGGCAATTAAAAGACAGTCAAATACAGGGATTTACGTAGAAAACTAGAAGCAATCAGGTTTTTTTTCCAACACATAGATTTAAGAACTTGCCGCCTCCGTCCCCAAAAAAAATGCGACATTACACCGTCGCCGAAGTGGTAGCGTAGAAGGTCTACTTTAAAAACTCATAAGTCAAACCAGCTACTTGATTTAATATACTACCATATCTTATGTTTATGAATAAAAAAAAGTTTTGATTAACGTGTCGCGATTCGGTGTATGTGCACATTTATGACCACAAACATCCTCTTGATCACAAAGCTAGCGTGATAAGTGTAGGTCTACTTTCGCTATGTTGTGCGGTCAGACTAAAAGGTACCTAGACGAGAGGCAAATTTTCAGTTATTGAAAGATAATGAGCAAAATCTGGAATGGATTTTCAGAGAGTTAGCTATCCAACGCAATGAAAGGGGGATTCACATGTTTTGTATCAAGCGATTCACATGTTTTGCCATTTTAGAATGAACTTTGATATGCGTTTATTTTATATAATAATAAATGAATGTAACAATGAAAATAGGATTTAAAACCAATACATATGCTTGATAAACCTTACTGCGAAAGTGTCAATAAACAAATAATAACCTAGGTCTACTGGTTATAGAAGGGTGCACAGACATTATATACATTTAGTACAAAACAAATCTTTAAAATAATCGATAGATTAGTGTACTAAACATATTCGAATATGGAAAATATATCCGTTTGAAAATTTATCGTAAGGAGCAGCCCTATTTGTAAGCATCTTTGAAAGGAATTGGCCAGAGAAGGCATATTCATTTAAATAATCTATCCATTTCGAGTTAACAATTAACCAAACAAAATAAAAACAAGAGCACCATTGTGCATAATTTTAGGAGAATTTGCAGCATTGAAGCTATTTATAATGCTTAGGTGTCTATAGGTTTAAGTTGTTCACTGTCCATGTCAAATTATATATATATATATAATATACACACACACACACACACCACACACATATACCGTATAGGATGGGACAATCCTTCTGAGTGGGTTTCTGTATACTAAAACATTGTTTCTGATGTTAAATTTTGTAAGGTTTACCATCATAACTTTTGAGTTTACTTTATTAAATATATTTTTTTGAGATTTCTTTTTACACACTAATGATGTAACGTAAACAAAATGTACTTATTCAGAAATAAAAAACTAAGAAAATTGTATAAAGTCTGTGAAATGTATTAAGCAGGTGTTATTTAATAACAGCAAAAAGTGGTAAGTACCATTCGGATGCGCTCGGATAACAGCAGAGCTCTACTTGCATATTAGGTTTTCTCAAATCTCCAATCAGTGAGTCAGCACCATAAAACGCATGTGTTTGTGACAAACATCATGTTGGGCTTCCACAAAAAACATTATTCAATGTTGTACAGTACATAACTCTCATCATAGCCTTACCTCCTTGATCCTTTGAAGTTCACTATTACACAAGAATGTTCCAAACAGGCAGCTGTACAGGTGGTCCAAAATGCTGATCAGGAAGTACTCATTGAACTCAAAGGCTGCAGGGAACTTTAGGCCAAATGTAAATAAAAATACCATGCATTAAACATCAGCATGTAACAATATGACACTTGAAATATATATATATATATATATATTTTTGTTGTTTGTTTGTTTGTTTGTTTGTTTGTTTGAGGGAAAGTAACGTTCAGAACAGTTGTATCTCACCTGACGTGTCATTTGCCAAACACAGTCCATGAACTGAATGAAAACAGGGGAGCGGTCTGCATCAGTGTGATTCTTATCTCCATGACCAATCCGCTGACAGGAAGACAGGACAGTTAAACATGAAACTGAACGCTACCAAATGTGTGACTTATAAAATGTATGAATGTAATGTCCCATTTGCAATGCCACAATTACACTTAGTCTCCTCTGAGCAGTTGCTGTTTTGGATAATGGCATCGGTTTCATTTATATTAATATTAGCATCAAGTGGAGGTCTTTACCAGCTGGAAGCGGTGGCCAAAGCTCAGCCACTCCTTTTCCAGAAGCACCTGGAAGCCGCGGATGGTGCGGTAGTAGCCGTCTAACATGAGCATGGCCAGGGAGGTGAGCTGTGCTGTTCGGTCCCAGCCGTCACTACAGTGCACAACCACCGACGTCTTCCCAGACTCCACCTTGTCAGCTATCCGTAGAGCCCCCGCCATAATGAGCTAAAATAAAAAATGGGATGCATTGCCATGGACTAAGAATTCAACATCTATTGGACAGTATTTGCTGTCACCTATAACGTCTCTATTCACCTTGATGTGCTCCAGCCAATGAGTGGACTCGAGGTTGGACAGCCAGTGGGACTCCTCGATGTTGGGATAAACAACTTCCTTGAGCTTCCGCAGGGATTCCCTCATCACATGAATGTTATGGATATCCAAAAACACAAGCTCAGCATTCTGGTAGGCATCCTCACTCTCATAGCCACCGCCTTTCATCTGAAATAAACATGGAACTTTCATCCAATTACGTAGCAGGGTGATCTAATCACAGATGTAGGGTAATACTACTCAAAAGGCAACTGGTTAATCAAATATATGCTACAGAGTTCTACCTCTATTATTGTCCTACCTCCAGGCTGTCACATCTAATATGATGGATGCAGCATTAATGGGGTCACTTGAATAGAAGAAGTTGAAAGGTACTGATAAGCAGTCTTACGCGGTAACTTACTTTGTTGGCTGCAGCGTTGACACTGGGCCTGGCATCAAAGATGAACAGTTTGTGCGACTGGGCGTTAGCATCCATGATGGCTTGGAGGTATTTCTCATCTTCCTTGCTGCGCTTGCCATTAACACCCACCATAGGCTGACTGCAGCGGGTAATTGTGGCTTGGCTTTCTGGGTGGATCCATGACAACACCTTCCATAAACATAAACACATTTTTACATAATTAGTGACAAACTCCTGGAGAAGAAATCTCATACTTTTCTCTAAACAAACACAAAATGTATTTCCCAGCACCAGCAGGAAAAAGGAAAACCACAGCAAAGTAGGAAGAGTTACTAACAGGTATTCTGCCCTTGGCTCTGAAAGCGGCCACTCTCCTAAGCTCCTCATCAGGAATGTGAACAGGTACCACCAGCGTTGATGGATAGGTTTCACACAGTTCATAATGATCATTTACTTTCGTCATTCTCCAGCTCTCATTGGGTAAACCCTACCACAAAAATGTGAAATATTAAATGCATACTATTCGTGCACCAAATCTAGCACAAACACTTTGCATGAAGGCCAAATAAGATGTGTGTGTGTATATATATATACATATATAAATATATAGTACCTGTCGTCTATATTCTGATGGAGCATCATACACTTTCCAGCCATTTTCAGGAAAGAGTTGACCATACTCAAAGGCAAAGATTTGCTAGGGTAGAGGGGTTAAAAACGGTTAGTTGGTCTCGACTTTACAGAGAGAAACCTTTAGCGCAAACTTACCAGCCCATTAGAAACGGGAAAAGCAAATTTCATCAAGACCTCAAAAATAGATTTTCTGAGTGTGTCGTCTATTTGTTTGAGCGCAAATCGCAGATTACGGATATCCTGTGGAGGGTATAGAGATAGACCACAGGATCAAGCTTCAACTGTTTAAAGTATTGTATATTATAATATTCAACTGTATTAAAGCCATGCAATTCTTTGTGCCAAGTGACAACCTCTAGTCCATTGTATTTTATTGTTGGCTCACCTTGCACACTAGTCCATAGGACACCTCACCACGACTTGATGCACTCCCAATCTTCTCCACACGACTTATTACACCAAGAGGCAGGTCCAACACAAACATGGGTTCCTACAGGACAATAAATACAATGTTAATGAAAATTGTTTAATACTAAATGTTCTGCTATATTTCTGAATTTTGTAGCATACCCTGTCCATGCATTTAAAGAAAAGTCTGTAGTTGGTTACAGTCAAAATTCCCCTTAAGGCACCATTGAAAGGACAAATGTAGGTGACATCTTTGGCTGTAAAAGAGGAGGGGATTAGAACGTTTTGTGGGGAAAAAATTTAATTATACCTACTGAGAACCTACTTTATAGCCAAACATGTGCCCCATATGAATGCATGGAGTAGCATTTTGACTAGGAAATTGTATATAATGTGTGCAACTACGTACCCATGTCTTGCACATTTTCTTTTGGGAGTAACTGTGGTTCTTCTTTGTTTGAATCTCTGAGGACCTGTTGCATCTCAAAATTAATTGAGGGGTTCCATTGTCAACATTAATATCAATAAAAAAAAATCATACTTGGCAGTAGGTTTGGTCATACCCTAAGAATCAGTTGGACAATAAGTTTATACTGCAGATTTAACTGAATTAAAAATAATGTGGCACAGAAAAGTTGTTTTCATCAAATCCACAAACCCGCAATTCTGGTGAGGTAGAGACAAAGTCCGAAGACATTGCAAACTGGGTCTTGGCTTGAGCCGATTTGTCCAACGGGGATGTGGAGGAGCTATAACAAAAAGCACAAAAATGGTAGACAGGATTGTCCCATTGGGACAACATGGGTAAACATACATTTGTTGCCTAACAGATCAGAGGGATCTGTTTGGGAATAAGGATGTAACAATATTATGTTTTTACTGTACAATTATGATTTCAAAATACATAAAAATTCTTTTTTTTCAGACCAATGGTTTAGGGGATTTTACGTAAATGTTATTCTTTGAGGAAAATGTTACACAACATATTTGCAATTTTAATTTAACGAAGGGGCATACGAGAAATCGTGATATGCCGTAAAAGTCTAAAGATGAATCATCGGCAACTCCTTCGATCTTGTAACCTCAAAGTGATACCACACTCAAGGGCCAAATTCATCAAGCAAGAAGAGAGACTAGACGGTTGAACATCACCATTGTCATAATCAACTTATTTTCTACACGTGCACAAACACACGCCTCTGATCTGCCCTCAGTTTCCATCAGTCCTGACCACTGTCATAACAATGTTCAACTTGATCAACTCTTTTAGGGACATCAAAAGCTTCATCAGTGTGGGTCAAGACCAGTGGATCTAACTATTGTTTGAGGTACTGAACCCGGCACGTTTCATACACGCATTCACCAAACCCTTCGACCCTTCATCTATTTTCTTGTTGGGTGCAACATGGGCCAAATACATCATATGCATTAATGTTCTGTGAAACATTGGAACATTTTATTTGGATAACAGAGACTGAGCACGAGACAGACACATGCCTTTACTAATAACTTCACACTTGACTCCTCCCGATGCCTAGAACTATAATTGTCCAAGTAAAGACGCTGCACTGTTAACCCCAAAATGTCTGAGCTCAGCGTATTGAGAATGCCAGCTCTCCGGCATGCTTACCTGGAAAATGTACCTAACTTTTCTCTAAGACATTTTTGACCCCATTTTTTGGTGCTAGACTGTATTAAAGTGTATAATCTACCTGCATTGGCAAATGTACATTTGACAACAGAATGCAGAAGAACACTGAATATTCTAACTCAATTTAATTAGTTAGCCAAATAAGTTCTTAACGCACTAGCACGCAGTAACAGGACCTCTTTGGATTGAGCGCATATTGTCAAATTGTTAAATTAAAGGTAAAAAAACCAACCGAGTGTCTAGGTTGTTACATAAAACATTGTTAAATTAGAAAGTCATAAGACGTTTCAATATCATCTTCTGGTAACCAAGGAACGTACCTGGACAATGAATCGACACTTGGCTGTCTAGACGAGGACCGCTTTGAGCCCAGACTGTCGACGCTTCCACTCTTTTCCATGCTTCGTAAGATGTCTTAAAAGTTTAAAAGTACAGTAAGCTACTAATTTACGATATAACGAACTTTTGACTACGATTAAAAAGTGCACTTGCGACTCCTTTAACCTGTCTTTCCAAACAAAAAAAGTCTCGTAAAACAACAGGAAGCTGCCATCTTTTCCCAGGATTCACTTCTGGAACATCAATGAAGAATTGGGAGTGGTTGGCTTTTAAGGTTAGGATAGCGCCCCCTGGTGACTTCATAGAAAACCATTCGGTTAATAATTCTATTAATTAGACCGAACGGTATTATTAATACTAATTAATATTAATAGTTTTTTTGCTGTAGATTTTTAAATTCTTTATTTAAGCTTTGAAATAGTCATAAGCGAGGGGAGTACTTTGCTTCTGACTGTGTAGGCATTAATCAAATAATTGAATCCGCCTGTGAGGCAGGTTTGGTACGCAAAACTTTACTTTTCTATCATGTGTTTTACTCCTATTTAGCACACTCCAGCTCACCAAATCGCAATTTCCATTGCTATTAGATTCTATGTGCAAAGATTAAACTGTACATTGTAAACTGATCCATGATAGCGGACCTTTAATAACCATTTACATTTAGCTCAATGTCTTATGATGAATGTATTTGTGTAGTCTGTAGTGTTAGGTAACTACCGGTATCTGTTTTTTTCCTTGATTTACAAGGCCACCTGGAAATGTGCACTTCTGTTTTCTACGGGATTTGATGCGTACTGCAGAAGCTTGACTGTATTTTGTGAAACATCTTAATTTGATGTCACCAGCAAACTAGAAAACGGAGTTGATATCACAACCCTGGTACGGAGGAAAAGGAAATTCATCATTGTAGTGTGCGATGTGATCAATGGTTAAAATGAGTGCTTTCAGCTTTCTCTCAGAGGTAAAGCACAGATAATACTGCAGAATTAATTCAACTGCCGACGTAGAGTTTAATAATCAACACAGGGAACTAGAGTTGAATGCTTCCTTGCCTCGGATATTTTTGTATTATTGTGTCCATCGATCGCCGAAGGTAGATTCGCCAGTGCACCAGCAATGCTTTTGAACATTGAAAACATCCATCCATCCATTGTCAGAACCGCTTATCCTATGCAGGGTCGCGGGGGGGCTGGAGCCTATCCCAGCTGACTTAGGGCGAGAGGCGGGGTACACCCTGGACAGATCGCCAAT
>JAVQJS010157063.1:0-27773 GCA_036024795.1 Galaxias rostratus
CTAACACGGGGAGAACATGCAAACTCCACACAGAAAGGCCCTCAGGTGGGATTCGAACTCAGGACCTTCTTACTGTGAGGCAACAGTGCTAACCACTGCGCCACCGTGCCGCCCGCTAACTAATAGCTAACTATTGGGTGTCAAATATGTATTTCTCTTGGAAAATGTAAGACACTTTAGGACAGTCGACGAAATGCTCACCATTGGCTACGTAGGTTATTTTACAGAGGAGGTTGTCTCGGCTTATTTCTTTGTCTCCCTCGGGTGGGCTCACCAGTGTTTGGCAGATCATCGCCACGTTGATTTTGGCACGGACACACCTGTTGGTGGGCTGAAAGGGGACGTTGGTTAAGGAGTGTGGACGGATGGAAAATATTGGAAAGAGTTTCAGACGAGGAAAGATTACGTGCGGGCACAGCAAACTTACTTGGGCATTCTCGTGGTCCACAGAGAAGTTGCAGACCAGCCATGTGTCAGGGTCATTTTCATTGGTTGCAAGGATCTTCCGGATAGCTGATAGGTAGAGGACATCCCTCTGGGACGCGGGCCATATTCTCTGAAATAGAGGAGAGAGTTGTTGTGGGTAATTTATTCATGACACAGTCGTTTTTTGGTCTTTAGAGTTAGCCCATTCAGTACAACATCATCTTTGATCCAAAACAACCTTTCGTTTTGGTACAGTCCGTTTACCTTGTGTGTCTGGTAAACAATCACCGCGTTATCGGAAAGTGACTCCACTACGTTGAAGTTCTCAATGGTGGCTGGGGGAGAAACACGGATGTGGTTAACGTCACACGTAAAAACACAGGAGAGCCCAAAGCCCGTAGCTAAGAGGGACCGGACGGACCCGATGGCTCCAGCCCGGGGAGGACTTACTCTCCCAGTCGTTGCGGACAGACGTGTCCCAGAAGTAGTGACACACCTCGTGTCCTGTGACGCCCTTCACCGAGTGGGTGGCCTTGAGAGGATCCAGCACGATCCCGTTCTCCTCCACCTCCCGTCGGTAAACCTGAAGCAGCGTGCGGAACACTGCTTTAGAATGAACGCATCATAGATAGTCGCGGCACTCACAATGACAGGCGGACTCCAATCTTCCCAGACAGGTGAAATAAATGCTCAGGTCCTCCTCACCTTCATCTCTCCCTCCTCAATCACCAGCTGCCAGTTGGCGTCTCCGCCCATATCTTGCAGCGAGTAGGTCATGTGATTCTGGACGTTCTCCTCCACCTAGCTCGCAGAGAGACACACAAACAGAGAGTGTTCCCAAATCAACCAACTGCTGTTTTCCCACATCTGTCCCACAGCATGCTGCTAATAGGGAATGTCAGCTTGAGGGGCGTAAGTAAGAATGGATGAAACACACAGGACAGTGGCGGACTGTGGCTTTGATCCATGCCTGTTCATGCAGAGGAAGAAGTGGCTAATATAAGGGATTACAAGATGACAACAGGGAGCCAGGAGGAAACAAAGGCAGATACTGAAACAAAGAGTGGCTGTGGCCACACCACAGGACAGATACATGGCAGGGTTACAAAAAAAACGACGACGACCTTCGCTAACTCGCATTCACATGCAGTCGGGTCGTTGATGCAGTATCGGAATGCTGTGTATCAGAACCAAGGCACTCCCTGTTCGCCGGCACTCTCTTGTGAACCCATGCAGTACCTGGGCGCTGAATCTGTGGATGTCATCGGAGGCACTGACTAGCTCGACGGAGGACAAGGAGGAGGAGGAGCGGCTATGAGGCTACAGGATTTGAGAAGCCACGAAGAGAGAGGGAGGTAGGAGTGTGGACAGGAAGGCAGAGAGCATGGAAAGAAAAGATCACCCAAGGGAATAAGGAGACACAGCACAGTTTGCAGGGCGGTACATAGTCCCACTCCTTCTGTAAGGTACACCAAATCAATGACACAGAACAAAGGCTGAGATCCTTAGCAAGAAAAAAAGTTGACATAAAATGAAATGCCATACTACAAAATAAAACAAAATTTTTAACTTGATAATACAATCTGTCAAATAACCAAGGCAGCAGGTCGGGAATAGCATATTGGGGTCAGTTCAATCAAGAATCAGTCATCAACCAGGTATTATCTGTGAAAGAGGGCTGAAAGGCATTCAACAATGCGCCGGCTCTTAGAAAGACAATAGAGTTCATAGGACAGAGCATTGCCTCGCCTTAAAATAATAACGTATATACGCGACATACCGCCCTACCGTTATTTATAGAAATGTCAGAGGATTATGTGAGGGGGCGTCAAAATAAGAGTTACCCGTACCTTGGCGGCAAAGCGGTGTGTGCCGATGCTGGAGTACACGTCTCCGGGCGGCACTGGAGTCCCTCTGGGTATCCTGACCTTCTCCGACTGGCACTGAGGAACGCAACGCACAGCCGGGTCAGCATAGGAGGGGTATTCTGTGCCTGACGATTTACTGACAAACTGGATGTATGCAATGACCAGCTTTCAGGAATATCCCGCCCTTACCTGTTCCTCTATCTTGTCCTGTCTGTCCAGGGCTGCTTCGACTGCATCGAAGAACTCATCCTCGTTGATGAGACTGTTGGGCCCCTCCTGTTGAAAGACGATACCAAGAATCAAGCACAAGAAAACCTCATCACATTCGGCTCTTAGCTGAATTATTTGTAAAGCGGACGAATTGTGGTCAACAGGTTTCACAACAAACGTTTGCTGTGGAAATACTAAGATAATGTTTTCTTCTTCTTAATGTTGCTTCTTTATTCACTCATAACTTGCAAATTGCTGTTAACATAAACATACACTCATACCAGTCCTGGTATTGGTTGCTCACTCCCCCACAACACAACTAAAATGTTATCAGTCAACTCAAAAAACAGCTGAAAAGAGCATTGCCGCGTCTCTTGTGTCTCATTAAATAAAGTAAGCAAATGAACAGCTCAAAATCAATACAGATAAAAAATATCATAATACCAAGTTGGTGTTCTCAGCACATTAGACTTGATTTAACTAACTCTTCTTTTGGTACAAAGAAACAATAGAGTTTCTAGTTTTGAACCACAATTGAATTGTACTACATTTGCCTACTCTCTTTTCTCTCCTTTTTACTATACTTTTAGGAATTTGACCTCATAGTCTGGTCCTCCGTAGTGTGACTTCTTCTTCAGTTCAATTAAAGCTGCCTTGTAGGCATCCTCAACCCTTCTCCTCTTCTCCAGTTCCTGAAAACACATCCAAACATGCAGTGCTAAGCAACAGTACATTATTAACAATACCAAGTCTGTAAGTAAGGCTTACATGACTAAATCATGCAAACATGGCAGACACATCTCTCTACAGGAGGATAATTCATTTCAACATTAGTATTGGGATTGGACAGGATTGTCATTGTCATTCGAGCCAACCCTTAGTAATTCACAGCATATGGCATAGACACATATGTAACCTTGGTTTTCTATTTTAAACCTGCAGTTTAGAACCTCTGATATATATCTATCAGTATACATACTAGTAACCGGTTATGCCTACAAATCAAAAGAGAATGACTATCTTACTAAAGGACAGCAAGACGGACCTATTCCCTGTGTCTGCGGCTCAAACTGGTTCTCCGTTTCCTACCTGAGGCAAACACACACACTCTTTTCAGCAGCTGACTAATAAATGTGAACACAATAGCCTGCTTCCTAAGGCTAAAGCTCTCCGCACATTTCCTCCAGTATCACTTCATCTTTCGGTATTACCCCGTTCTGATGCACTCAAACTTGGCCAACCGGCTGGAGGACTTTGTCTCTTTTTATTCATAAAGGACAGCTGAACGCGACCACTGAATAGAGAAGGATCCACTCAGTCTCATAATACCACAGCTTGAATTGTTTCAATATAGGCATAGCAATGTCATACACTATTTGTATTGTAAACAAAGCCTACAACATCCACTAAGTCTACAACAGCCACATATATTATTTTCCAAATAAGATAACAAGACAGAGCAATAAACAACCCACAGGTGGTTCAGGTTCAAACCTTAAGGAGAAAGAGGGCCTACATACAAGTTCAGCTGGCTGGCAGATAGCCATGATCGCTGAAATCCCATTCCAGACAAAGACCTACTGCAAAGAAGAGGCTGGAACTTCTGAGAGGGATCCATCTTTGGCGAGGCTCTTTGTGCACCTCAGGCTTCCACTGGAGAGAAGATTTCCAGTAGGAAAGACGGTACCACGACGTCCGAGCAGTCATTCTTTTGGTAGTCCAAACAAATACCTCACTCTATCTCACCCGCCTAGTCTACGTATATGTGCAACACGCCCACACTCGGAAGCAGCCGTTACAGTCTGCTGGAGGAAGAAAAATGAGGCGCTCTACCGGCCGTGTGTCTTTTGGGGTTGGGCATCCAAAAAGCACACGGAGACTGGTTTGGCAAGAACATATGATGGGAAGGAGTGCAGCCATGTAGAGTGTGACGCAAGAGCAGAATGACTAGCTGTGAAAACCTGCACTAGGGGGAGGAAAAGAGGGGGTGAAGCCTTTCAAATTCTATATGACTGCAACAATTACATTAAATCTCTACTACGGTGGGAAAACTACAAACCCATGGGCCACTGCCCAACCAACATTCCAAGGAAGCACCAATATTCCCCAAAATTGGAAGTTTGAACAAAACAGCACTGCAATTGGTCTACTGACATATTAGTAGCCTTGCACAACCACAAGTTGACTACAGCACAGGGTTTATCCAAATTCAAACAAATGCTTTGAGGTTACCCTTCTTAAAGTACAAGCACATCAGTTTTACTGAAAAATGTCTGTTGAGTACCTTGTCCAGTTTCTTTTGCCAGCTGTCTTCTCGTTTCATCATCAGCTCAATGCAGTGGGAAAGGGTTGACAGGATTCCAGCCGTAGTGGCCTTAAAAGTGATTGCCTCTCCTTTAAAGTCTATGCCATTCACCTCTTTAGGGCCGGCTTGAGGAAACACTAAGACGGAAAAGAAACAGATGACAGTTGACACCTTTAAATCTGTAGAAATTCCTTAGTGTATACCTTGAAGTTAATTAGCACAATAGTAACCACAGGCAAACAATGAAATTGCTTAATGGCAAAATGTTTGGTAGAAAGATAAGTTGGTCAATGGAATACAACTGCTGCTGAATCATTTGTGGCATTGGTCGTAAACCAGGCTTAGATTGTACATTGAGTATGTTGCCTTTATGGATGTAATTTCAGTGGTATCTCAACACTGAACAGATTCCACTCACTTTACCTTCATGAAATGCAGTGAAAAAAAAGAAGAAGTGTATTTGTTATTGTGTTGATAGTCATCTCACATTTCTCTTTACTGCCATTGTTATTGTGGATGCAGTCACTGTCAGAGCGCGTGCTGGTGGGAAAGTCATCCTCGTCTTCCTCCACCACTAGAAAAAAAAAACAATTGTGATGTGTGTTTCTGCTGAAACCTTGTCAGCTCTGGTACTGCTAAACATTCCGGCTAGATTATACAGAATCATTGAATGAGTGATATTGACCCCAACCAACATCATTACAAACCACAAAGAGTTGAGTAAACACTTATTAATTTGAATCTGCATCATAGACATGCAATATTTAAGACTAGAAATACTTGCCTTCTGTCTTAATTAATATGAAACAAAACAACTGCAAAGTAGGGCTGCTGTGCTAGCCTCACAGACTAAATTAGTACCTCGGTCTCTCTGGAACTCATCCTTGGACACTCCATCAGCGCAAGAGTCAAAGTACTTCTGCAGCGTGTCCACCTGCCTGCAAAGAATGTCGCGGAATGTCTCCATCTCTGCCAGCTTCTCCCGCAGGCTGTGGCTCTTCTGAGAAAACATCAATCAAAGAGGGTGAAAGTAGAATCAGGGGTGCATATAGAGTAGGCAAGGTAAGACAGCCTGGGCATTTCAGAATTTGGAGGATTCTGGGACCACAGAGATCTCTATGGCTGAGACACTGAGTCTTTATATCTGACACACAAATCCCAATACCTGGTCTGGAGTAGCTATCGCAAAAAAAAAAAAGAAAAAAAAGCTCATTGCCGAAACATTACTTTATAGGACACATATGAATTGAAACATTCAGTTTGGACCAGATTTGAATTTTGTGAATTTTAAATTAGTGGATTTTGAAAGAAAGAAAAGCTTTAGCGCTAGCTAATTCATATCGAATCTCAAAGCATATCAGACCGTACAGCCGATTTGGAGAAAGCTAGCTCAGATATTACAAGGTATCCAAGCTAAGCATAACATTGGTCAATGCAATTTAGGTTTTGAAAACTGTAACCAGATTTAGGTTTTGGAAGAAGGGCTTTATCGATTCTTACATTTTTTACTATTTTCATTGAACTGAGAGAGAAAACACTACCATGTTCATGAATTTTAATCTTGCCATCAAGAGCGGAGCTAGCTAGACAGTTATGGTTGGTATTCATAAATTATGCCAATTTAAAAATCTTGCCTACTTATGTTAACGCGAATTATATATATTTTTTGCAGAACTCGAAGACGTTGTAAGAACAACATGGGTTCTAAAATAAAGTTCCACCCGTGACTCTCTCAAAGGTACGAATCCAAGGTACGAACTCTAAGTTCGTTTACTTCTAGCTAGACAGTTTATATGTAGGTAATGGTTTTGGCAACCCCTATAGTTTGCTGAGTGTACTTATTTATTCCCCAACCGTTGCAGAGAGGCGTGGTCGACTTGGAGCCATATATTTGTATAGATAAAGCTCAACAGTGACTACCCAGGCTCCGTTCCGGAAGAGAACTTCTCAATAGACCTCTCCATTAATGATTTCAGAAAATCCTTATTTTAGACCCTTTGTCTATTACAATGGACGTCACATAGAAGCATGTTTTTTGTTTGTTTGTTTGTTTTTTCCCTGTTTTGTAACATTTAACACTACTTGAATCCTCTTGTCTCAGCTGGTAATGTAACAATATTTTTTTATCAACAATCCATACTTTCTATCTAATATTGAACGATGGAACATTTAAATTAAAATGTAATATCACATGTTTTTTCACATGTAAAGTTTTTACTCAGGATTTTTTCCCCAGATATTGCAGTCCATTGGAATTTAATTCAGGTCTGAAGGGGATAGACCACTCAATTGATGATTTCAGAAAATCCCCATTTAAAGAGTTTTAAACGTGTAACCAAGCAATCATTACCATTAAACATTCGATTCGGAGCACACAAAAAACAAAAAACATTGAAAATAAAAAAAAGCAAAGGTACAAGACTGCATAATTATTGTTAAGAGGTTGAAGCAACTTCTTATAGCATCTCTTCCCGATTTACAGATGCACTTTGTTGTGCCATAAATCCGACAGTCAGTTTTGAGGGATCGTGCCCAGTGGCATACAAAATTAAGAGTTAAATATTCTTATATATGTAGTCTCGGAGGTGCACCACTTATTGGCTACTCTGTGCTTGTGTATATAATTCAATGCAAGTTACTAATTGAAACCAAGACTACAACATCACCAAATTAAAAAAAGAATGAGGAGAACAATAATTAAAATAGGGAATTTTTGCAATGATTGCCTGGTAATACTTTTCCGCATTGTAAATTCACCAAATCAACGTTTGCCATGCATTGGTGACTGCCCCCTCGCCAATGTCTAGTGTTTTACCTTGAAGGAAGAGGTAGAAGTTGCAGAGAAGCCGCTGGCGGCCGAAGTGAGGGACTGCATAGAGCCATGACGTCTCAGACTGCTTTCAGAACCATAGCCCGACTCAGCCTAAAGAAAATGTGGTAGGGAGCAAGTGGAAGGATATTACTGGCAAAAAAATATATATTTCAGTTGAGAGCAATGGGGTATTGAAGGACTAAATTAATACATATATTGTGTGGGGAAGGGGGTATTTTAAATTGCTGATAATTTGACACAAACTGTAAAAAATAAAGACCAGGGACTACACACAAACATTACTCTTGCTAGTCTGTCTCACACAAAGTTGAGACAGAGTGTGGACATTGGCAACTTGGCAACTTGTCTGGACATGACTGAGATTTGACAACAAGAAACTGAAATGAGCATGAAGCATAATAAACTAAAACACGCAGACTTGAGGTAGATGCCGAATTAATGAAGCAACTTGATTACAAACACCCTCAGATGTAGGAAAAAGTAATATTACAAACATACAAAACACGTAATTTATGAGGTTTTGATATATTCATTCATATGCATAATATGTAGCCTAGGCTACAGATAAATAATTGATTATAGTTTGTTCCTTAGCCTCGAATACACGCACGCACGCACACACGCACACACACACACACCATATTGCTTGACAAAGTGAAAGAGGAGCTGCATACAGAAGGCAACATCAGGAAAGAGTACCATACTAATGGCTGGCATGCAAACATATTTGTGCATGACATAGAAAGACTGAAATGCTCCTACAACATGCTTCTTAATGCCAACTAAAACGTGCATTCAGAAATGAGTGATCAGAAGGCAAGGCAAGAATTTTGCCACGGTGCTGAGCCCACCATTCGGCCATTCCAGCAGCCAAAGCAGAACAGGCCACTGCTGCAGTCCTGTTGGCCGGCTGGCCTTAGCATGGCCCCTACCACGCTGCTCCCAATGCCCCAAATGCAACGCCCCAAAAGAAGTAGATCACAGAATAACAGGCTTTAAATCCAGACAGGAGGACACACCTCAACGAAGAGAAAAAAAGGAGGATTGAATTGTCCTGTCCAATTCAGCTCAGCTCACTACATGAAAAAAATAAGATAAGGGAGCAGGTGAAGAAGGCAGGAACAAAGAGGAGGGGTAGATTAAAACAGCTTGATTCACTGTGGATCCATAAGATGGCCACACATAATGTGGTTACAGAGACAGAGCAGGAGCAGACGGTGAGCCGAAAAAGAAAGCAAGCAGCCGCGCCTAGCGATGCAGCACTGAGACACATCCCCGGTCGGAGACCCTAGTGCAGCGCTTGCACACACACACACACACACACACACACACAAACCGGTTACCACACGCCGCCACTGACATGACAAGTGGCATCTTTTTCCTGCCGTCTTCTGGACCGATGAACAGCATTCATCCCTTCCCACTAAGAGATTTCTATGTATTTGTAGGGGTGAGTGTAAGAGCGTGTATTAGTTAAAGACGATCCAAGACACAGTGAGGCTGGGATGTGAGGCATGTATTGGAACACCACAGAGCTGAGTGGGTGTCTGAGACCAGTATGCTGTAAAGTTGCCCGGGAGAGCGAGGAGAGCGGGAAATGCCTTGGATAGGTTATTGTTCATTCCTTTTCACAGTGCTCTGTGCTCTCCCCTCATCTTTCCCATACTCTCCCCCTCTCTGTCTTTTTCACAGCCTTCTGCTCAAAATGGGTTAACAAGATTTTGCCAAAACCACACTTTAGATAGGGTCAGGGCTGCCATGATAAGTTGACAGAACCCCCCTCCCTCCCTGCCACACACTATTTTGATACTGTTTGGAACACTCCCCTCTGTAAAAGCACTGCATGAGAGCCTTTTACAGCAGTGTGTTTGTTTATCTTGATTTTTTTTGCGCTGACTGGCTCACAACAAGCCTGCATTATTCATCTGTCACAGCTCTTGCCAGAACAGTCAATTGTCCGTGTATCTAGCGACCTATCCTCCCACATAAAGACACCCACAACACATCTTGACTGTCCTTGTGCTTCGAAATTATAATGACACTGGAGGTAATATTCCACATGCAAATTGCTGTTCTCTCATGGAAACTAGAACAATTGGTCTTTTGTTAAAAACAATTCAGTTAAACAAAACGCAGAATGTTTGTGTCAGTAAACAAACAACAAGTAAACAAGCAGATCAACAAGTTTGACTCAAAGAGATTTTCAGCGCCTTGTTAATGATTGACTTTCCCGCTCGGGTCATAAAAATCTCTTCTAACCTATGTCCTTTGCTCTGACATTGCAGTATAGTGTTTATCAAGTTTTGAACACAGGATCAATACCCCTTCCCCAAAAGCTAGCTTCCTTTGACGCACTGTACTACACACCTTTTATTGTTCTTAGTTCAATTCAATTCAATTCAATTCAATTTTATTTATATAGCGCTTTTTACAAAAACAATTTGTCACAAAGCAGCTTTACAGAAATATGGATGTTATGGACATAAAAGATTTATCCCTTAGTCAAAAGAACTAAAACGTTAATACTCTAATGTTTGTATAGTCTAGGCTCCAGTGGCACGTCCGCTTTTAGCCACAAAAAGTGGCTAGAGGTGCAGGAGTAGGCACACGAATCCAGTCCTGCTCCTGCTTTTTGACTGCCTTTGGGGGGAGACAGGGGTTACCAGGGGTCAGTTACTATGTAACCACAAGCTGACTGTCATTCTGCTGTGAATAACTTTATGGTCCTGTGGTTAGTCACACTCTCACACATGGTCTAATCAGAGTTAGCAACAGCCCCCTCCTTAGCCAGACACCCGGTCAACACCTCCTTTGCCACCACAACACCAAGAGAAACAGCACTCCACGCTAAATAGCGAAAGATCACAAGACCCTGTTAATCGTTTTTGAAGGTCTTTTAGATGGAGCCCCCATAAAGCGTAGGCTCAACTAAGATGTTTAGTGGAATGGTAAAACACAGGCAAACAGTCCTAATTAAGTCGCACTTAGCAAATATGAATCATGCGTAGTCAAATAAAAAAGGCCAATCGAGGTAGAGAGAATTTAACACAACAAGCCCTGTGTCTTAAAATGAGAATAACATTGGGTGATGGGCAGCAATTTGCAGATTTGCCCAAATCTGAGACACGCCCAACATAGGCAGACGCACAACTGCAGTCCACCATGAGAAAGAAGATCCTCCTCCCAGGATTCCCCACATTCCCATGGAGAGAGGACTGTGGCTCCTTTACATTCCACAGTGGTTCCCCCTGCCTCTGTGGCAACCCCTCTGCCAGACACAAATCAGGTCCCCTCTTGTCTTCATCAACCAGTATCTCCCTGCCTTTGGTCCGTGTAGACTCAATATGGGGGAGGAACACGCACAACTCCTGTACACAGGCCCTTTAGATAAAAAACTGCTTTTATTCAATTCATGACATTGGTATAAATCAGATCACATTCCTCCAAAGTAGACACTAGGAACAGGAAAATGGCAGAGAAAAGCCTTGGCTTAAATCGACCAGCTAATTCTTTGGCCTTGCAAATATGTTTGGGTAGACTACAGCCGCTGTTCTCACTTGTAACCTGATCGTGGGATGGGGACCACAATGTGACAGCCACTGCTTAGGAACAGGCTACCAGGAAGTAAACATAATGGGAACTTTGACACCAACGCACAACATGCTAACCTTGTGTAGCTCAATGGTTTCAATCCACTGTTGACGATGCTCAGGATCCTCCGCTCGCAAGTACCACACACTGTCATTGACGCTCATGTCAAAGCGACATTCATCAAACTCGTGAGGCTGCAGAAAGGTAAAAAAAAGGAGCGAGAAATTAGGTTGTTATACGTCACAGGCTATACGTAGTAAACAAATGAATAACCAATAAATGGAAAATCAAGGTTACACTTTTAGAAAAATTTAGGGGAAAACATGAGTGGTCGTATTAGATTACAACTGTTATTTTCCTATCAAGGCTAAACCAAGAATGACACACACACTGGAACACGTGTGTACCATATGTCACAGAAAGGGGGACTGGATAAAGAGGATTTAATTGAAAACTCATGTCCATTTTCCTCTAACACAACCTTTTGCGACATATAGATTTAGGTCTGCTGAAACATTTCTTATGCATTCTTTCCCAAACCAGGCTTATCTCTTACTTCAATATTTAGACTGTTGGCTCCTTCCCTGCCTACCACGTGCTGTACCCCACCCTAGTTTACCCTAGTCTACCCCTGACAAGCTTAGGAATCCAAGCATGTGCATTAGGAAATTCCACAGCTTCCCCCGGGATTGGAATTTGATCGTAGCTCAAAGTAGAAATTGTGATGCAGACCTGCACAAATGTAACACTACCCACTTGACTGGCTCCTCATGGCAACCAGGCATACACATAGCACATGAACTAACTAACCTAACTGCCAGCAGCTAAACTCAAAGGCAACATTCCCTTCACAGATCCACACTAGTGTTCCATTTCACAAGGTCGGTGAACACCCCTCAGGGGCCCTGATAAGACAGTTGGCAATGTTGTTTTTTGTTTAACAAACATTAGGGAATTCATTATATATAAATGAGGCTACATATTTAATAAATAATATATTTGACAAATATTATTTTAGATACAGTTATAGATAAAAAAAAATATATAATCGAATTATTCTAATCTTGATTTAGAAGGCCCAAAATATAGTCCATGCAGTTAAGTCAGGTGGGCTGCTTGTCTGGACCGTGATGGTAGCCAACATTTAAGCACTAATCTATTGATCAGCCCTGTTAAGACACGGCTCATAAAGTTCTACCTTACAGTCTGGTTTCTAACCCTTGCTGCGTACTGAGATTCTGACGACCGTGCTTGCCAATACTGCAGCAGTTCTAGATTGCAAGCCACTGTAGCAAAGCGTTAAGAAAAGGAGGAAAGGTAAAGGAAAATTGACTCTTTCGAAACACACTTTAAGATAACCCTTATCAATTGTTTCTAGCGGCTTTCTACATGGCAAAGGGGACGAGGCGTGGAACACTGTAGCAGCACCTTAGACAGCAGTGTGTTCTGACATCACCCCATTGACAGCAGTTGATTATATGCCAAAGTCCCAAGTAAGATTCTCCAGCAGCTGCATATTTTTGACTTTATCACTAACATGAGGCAGAACAGCTTGCTCATGATGAGAGTTGCTTGCTGCATGGTAAATAGAGGGTTGCAGCGGAGCCCGAAAAAGGGATGTCTTTCCGCATAGCTCACATGTCAGACTGCCGCATTCTTTCATAAACTTGGTCTTAGTATTTTGGCACGGGAGTAGAGACAGTGAGGGTTCTTTAACATTTTGATCTCTTATTACCAATAGAGTAAGAAAAATAGAAACTTCCCAAATCATCTCAGGAGCACAAGCCCAAAAACTCATGTGGTGCTTATATTTGATTTTAAGTAACTTAATAGGATTGCACCTGAAACACCACTTGTTTTTGTACAATACAGAACTACAGAGAACATAGAAAGAGAGAGAGAGAGAGAGAGAGAGAGAGAGAGAGAGAGAGAGAGAGAGAGAGAGAGAATGAGAGAGAGAGATGAGATGAGTTGATCTTACAAAAAGGAAGCTTTCAAAGTGAACACTTGTGTCAAAAAACACCCAAAGCATAAGAAAATAACAATACAGTATAGGACCACAAATATATACATATATTTCAGAATTTGCCTAGACAAAAATAGAAAACGGTCTTTGCTGTTGAAACGTGTTTTAGCTGAGGAAAGTGAGAGTAATACTTTATTTACTTACAGTGATGATAACCCTACTGAGGCATAGGGACCCTCGACAGCCAAACTCCCGCTCATCCTCTGATTTATAGTAACTTAGAGTGTTGTTTTTTAACACAACCCATCTGTCCTGCCATCCATGGATATAGTTGGTCCACTGCAAACAGACAAGTGAGAATAATAAGATCTAACCTCAACACTAACTGTACAAAGCAGTCGAACACTATTCGTGGTATTTAACGTTGCCTGATTTTGAGACGATCCGTTATGATTAGAGACAAATAAACAGATTAATTTGATGACAAATGCGCAAAAATGTTGACTGCAAACCTTGCTTAGGACGCCTCCTAGATCAACAGGCTGTCCAGATTCTGGGTCCACATCCTCATCAGATCCCGAAGAATTTGAACTTTTTTCAGACATTTAACCAACTACGAAGAATGAATAACAAGACAAAACCTACACAACCTTTCGACACTACGTTGAATAGATGTTGCCGTAGTAGCACAATCTGGCTCCTTAGAAAACGTGCTAATTAAAGATATCCAATTTTGAGTAAGTAACGTTACTATTGACGAGAAGTCTGACCATCCTCATTCGATTTATGTGGCATTTTCATAGCTCTGTGCTTAATTTGCTAGCATTAGCTACAAATTGACATGACTGCCAGGGTGCGAACTTTTGCTTTGGGGGTCTTGATCTTGGTTCAGAATATAATGCTTTATCGAGTTAGATCTAATTTCTGAAAAAGGTTAGCTTGCCAGCTAACACTAACTCAATGTTGTTGACTGGAAGAAGGCCTTTCAGGCCAAACTCTCTTGAGTATAAAGTAAATATCCAGCTATGACCGATAAACAACCACTCGTAGAACAGACGACGATACGCCAGTCACTCGTAGTGGTATGATTGCAGCTGGGTGTTGTTTGCTCCCGCTAAGGTGACTTGCTCTCTTGCAGAGGACGATCCAACGAAATGAAACAACGGAAAACTTCGGTTGTTCACGATCGTCGTAATCCAACAGCTGCGTGGTAAATGCGCAAAAATATCCGTTCTGGGAGCACACGTTAGCCCTTCCGATTTAAAATCAAAATACCATTTGGCCACTTTCACGCTAAATAGCTTTGTTTTTATGTATGGAAAGATTTTTGGGAGTGATAATAATCGTAAAAAAATAAGAATGTTTTGCTAGAGTAAGTACTACTTTATTTGCTGTGCCTTGTTAAGGTTTGTTATCGCATGTGGTTGACTGCATCCGTAAACACACAAACTCCACCTCTTTGATGACGCATTTGCGGAAGTCAGTGTTTAAAATCTTCTCGGAAGTAAGTTGAGTAATGATCGTTATTCAAACCACAATATATGGCCTCAACGTTACTTTTGTACCATAAACTATAGCTGTTGTGATACATCTTCATTTCTTTCAACGTTAGATGCATAATTAAATCGCGATTGGATGCATTCGTATTATAAAGGTTCTGATGCTGAGAAGATGGCAAATACAGGGCCGTCTTCCGAAGGAGTGGGTTTTCTCTCCAGAATGGCCCTCAATGACAACAAAGCTGGTATGGAGGGTCTTGACAGGGACAAAATCAACAAAATAATCATGGACTCATCAAAGGTAGGGCATTATTGACAAATAAGTCTTGTATTGCAAAGCAACTGGGGCATAGCCTAATAAGCTAGTTGGGCAGCTCAATTATTAAAGTAGACACACTGACTCAATGTCAGTTAGACATCAAATCAGCAATGTTGAGTATATTCTCTCATATACGTGAGGTGGTATTTTTGCAATGCTTATGATTTTGAGTTTCTTAAACAAAGGGCTCAAGATTTTATGACAATGAGTTAAAAAAGGAGCAGCAGGTGAATCAACGGATTGAGAAGATGATGCTACAAAAGGCACAAGTAACCGAGCAGCAGCTGAGGAAAGCACAAGCTCAGGTAGCTGTCATTCTAGTTTAAAGTCTCAGACATGGAGACACACTTTATAAAGGAACTCATTAGACTGCTGACACAGCACTGTTGAACCAACCATCCCTTTTATAGGTTGAGAAGGTAACCTCTGATCTAGAGAAAGGTCGTGACCTCAGCCGTGTGATTGTACATGTGGACATGGATGCCTTTTATGCTGCCGTGGAAATGAAGGACTCTCCTGACCTGAAGGACAAGCCTATGGCAGTTGGATCAATGAGCATGCTGGTGATTTTTATGTTGTTAGCATAGATTTGGTCAATCATAGCCTTGAAGACTTGATTCATAAAGGTGTGCCACGGAAAAGGGCTTTGTTGCATTAGCCTAATTCAAATATATGATACATATATTTCAGTCAACGTCAAACTACACTGCCAGGAAGTTTGGAGTTCGAGCTGCCATGCCTGGCTTTATTGCAAAGAAATTGTGTCCAAACCTTGTCATTGTCCCGGTGAACTTTGACAAATATCGAGCAGTAAGCACAGAAGTAAGTTTCATTAGCCACCCACTCAAGGGACACGCCAATACTTGTCACTAACTATCCACAAGCACACCGTGCAAAGTATTTGAATATATATATATTTATATTTAGATATTTATTAAATATAATTTCTCAACAGACATCTGATTTTTAGTTCTCCTCTTCCTCCGTTAGGTCAGGGAGATCTTTGCAGATTATGACCCTTTCTTTCTTCCTGTGAGCTTGGATGAGGCATACCTTGACCTTACCGAGCACCTAGAGCAGAGGAGCCACTGGCCAGAGTCCCTGCGCACCCATTACAAAGTTAGCGCAGAAAGAGAAACAGGTATCTTTTTCATCTATTTTAGAACTGGGACATTGTCGAACAACTCGGTAGTTAGTTAATGATTTGCATTGAATCACAAACGTGTATAGCTATCTGATATAAAAAAGGTAAGATAAGGTCAAGGTTTAATTGTAATAAAAGTACATATCTGTTTCTGAGAGAAAATATAGCTATTTACCATTTAGCTACCTCCACTAAATCTCTATTTTTCAATTTCAAATAGTTGTAAACATTGCTAAAGTGAAATGTAACTATACATGTACGTTTGTTTATATCATCTTCTGTTCTGCTGCTATCATCTCTCCTTGATTTGTCAAGGTGGAGAGCAACCTGAGGTTCCACACAACAGTAAGCCTGAGGTTGAAGGTCTCTCTCCTGTTTTGTTTGAGGACACCCAGTCCTCATCCACTAGTCTGCCGGGCAACATCGGAACAACTGTACTCAATCTTGCGGACGTAGAGGTATTTGGGATTTGTGCCAATGAGGCTGTGAGAGAGATGCGCTTCCGCATTGAGCAGAAGACTTCACTCACTGCCAGTGCAGGTGAGAGACCAGGTGTCATTCTGTGATGTATTTGACTTCATAAAAGGCTTTTGATAAGTTAGGAAGTATCTTTTAACACATAATTCTTTTAAGCCTTAATGCAGTTCAATTATGGATTTATCTCCTCTCTGTCATTGACTTTGTCTACTTTTGTTCTAGGCATTGGTCCAAATATGATGCTTGCCAAGGTATGCAGTGACAAAAACAAGCCCAATGGCCAGTACAAACTGCCTTCCAACAGACAAGCTATCATGGACTTTCTCCAGGACCTGCCTGTCCGCAAAGTACTGTAATAATATTTGGACCCTAACCTTTTCAAGTAGTTTTTCTATAGCTAAATCTAAGGAATGCGTGTGAATTACCACCGTTTTAGGTGAGTACTTAAATCATGCTGGCACGAAGAAAAAAAATGCATTTAGAAGTATAAACATTCTTCTATTTATTCCATTATTCTTAGGTGTCGGGCATAGGCAAGGTGACTGAGAAGATGCTGGGAGCTTTGGGTATCACTAGATGTTCCCATCTTGGCCAGCAGATGGCAATGTTATCCTCACTGTTTTCTGAGACGTCCTGGCATCACTTCCTTCAGATTTCATTGGGTCTAGGCTCTACACACATCGAGAGGTAGTGATTGTTACATAACTGCACACCAGAAATTACTAGTTTTTTTTGGGAAATACCTTCTGTTCATTGATATTAAAGAGCAACAGCTAAGTATGTGTCGAAATGCATGATAATAGCATACATTGAAAGAACTTCTGTTGACTATTTTATTTGGGTGTGATATTGTTTGCTTCCAGAGATGGTGAGAGAAAAAGCATGAGCATAGAAAGGTACTTTCCCAAGTTTCACTGAGATTTGAAGATTAGAAAGGTTTTGTTTATCTGACAATGCTTTGATCATTGATCAATCACACTCCTACAATGTCTCCTGTCTATACCTGTGCAGGACATTTGGGGAGATGAGTGTAGCTGAGGAACAGTTGGCGTTATGCTGGGAGCTGTGTCAAGAGCTTGCTGATGACTTGAAGAAGGAGGGACTGAAGGTACATAGCAAAGTAAAGAACAATATAAAGCTGTGCATTGTACAGTGCACAGCAGACCTGTAAGCGAGCAGTTATTCCTTTATTGAGGATATCAAAGTAACCGAACATAATAGTTCTGCAGAAAAATCTAACTTTCTTTCCCGATGCCCTTGCCTGTTAAAAATTCCCATTAATATGCAGTATTTGCCTAGGTCTTGGTCTTGCACCGCAAAGAGATTGCCTCAGAATTTTTCTTTTCTGGGAATGAGAAGCTAGAGAGGTCAGATCTGAATGTGCAAAAAATGTCCCCTCCGAGACAGTATTAAGAGAAGTATTTAGATTGTAAAATGCCGTAAATACCAGTGGAGACCTTTCTAGTGGGACTGTCTCCAGACCCCGGTTTCACAAAATTACCCATTGCTCCGTTCTCCTTCCAATCGATGAAGAAGACAGCCTCGCCGCAGCTCGTAGTTCCCAGCCGCTGGCGGAGTCCTGATGCTTGCTGTGATTGTATCTGAAAGTTAATGTAGTGCCATTAAGGAGACTACAGGGGACTGTTATCAGCTCTAGGAACATCTCCCTGGGAGACAGTCAGCCCCGGGGTACCTTAACAAATCAATACGGGCAAGGCTCACATTATACCAGATATCAGCTATCTAAGTATGTCCACAATATGCACACACAAATCTTTGAGGTAATGGACACCCCTATTCAAGTTGTGTATCTTTTTACCAGGGTAAAACAGTGACATTAAAGTTGAAGAAAGTGAACTTTGAGGGCAAATCCAGAGCGTTGACACTTCAATGTGCAGTTTCTGCAGCAAAGGAGATTTTTGCCGTTTCTAAAGACCTGCTGAAGACGGAATTCGAAAATGTTAGCCCCGAGCCTCTCCGCCTGCGGCTCATGGGTAGGCCTACATTCTACATAATACGAATTCAATCCATCAATAATGCCATTCATTTCCTAATCTTCTGACACCACGGTCTTGGTCCTAGAAAATGTATATAAACATTCTTATTGTCGCTGTTTCCTCAGGCGTGCGAATATCTGGTTTTGTCCGTTCAGATGACAAGAAGCCCCTGCAGAAGAGCATCGTCGGGTTCCTTCACCAAGGCAATGCAGATTGTAGAATCCCCTCCGAGGTCAACACCGCTGACTATCCTGCTGAGAAGGAGCCCTTTCTCAAGCCCCCTATACAAAGCTGGTCCTCTGGCTGTCCTCCACTGGTTCAGCACCAGCAACTCCAGGAGCAGAAGCCTGTCTGGTCAGCTAGCCGAAGAGGGCAGGATGTTGGTGTTGGCCAGCAGGAGTCCTTCTTTCAAAGGGCCCATGCCCAGAGGCTTCAGCTCCTGGAAGAGAGCGTTCAAAAATCTGACGATTCCCATGGAAACAGCATTCCCTCAATTACTTTGGCCTCATCCTCTAAGCCACCAGACGACGTCTCTGACCCTTCCATAGTCGTATACGGAGAACCCAGGCCATCAACATCAGAGGCAGACACCGGGGCTCAGACAGAGAGTCGCCTCATCTGCCCTGTGTGCTTTACCAAGGTGAAGACCACCGACCTAAACGTCTTCAACAGACACATCGACCACTGCCTTGTGGGTGTCCCTCCAGATCCCTACCAAGATACAGATCGAGAGGTGCAGTTGGAAAGAGCGATGGAAAATGACAGAGAGGGAAATGGAGAGGAGCTAGTGGAGGAAGAAAGGGGTTTCAATCAGGAGATAAATAAGGGAGTGAAAAGTAAGGGATTTCAGTCAAAGTGTGAACTCAGTGTTACACGCCATTCTGTGGCTCGTGGATTGACAGACGCCAGTAGAAGTACAAACACATCCGAGATCCACACTGAGCATAGACTGGTGGAAACAAATAGACCTCTGGCACACACTTACACCCTAACTGAACAAACTGTTTCAAAAGTCCATCACAATAGCCCCGGGATAATAACTGCACACAGTCCTGGAACTTTTGACCCCAGCGGTGCCGCCCTCACTTGCCCGGTGTGTGAAGTGACACAAAATACTGATGACCTCATCCTGTTTAACCGCCATGTGGACCTCTGTCTGAACAAGGAGGTGTTGTTGAAGCTTGGAGGAAATGTGCCTGAGAAACGAGTTCCTCGCCTAAGGACCTGCAGTGAGATCGAAGGTGCGTAGGACAAAACAAAAAGTCACAAATGTCAATTTACAATTAACCAATTGATTATTTTTCAAATGTCCATTGGCATTTTAGTTTCACAGGTATGTTCATCCGATTCCTATTCATACTTAAATTAAAGTCAAGTTGATTGGATGTCCAAATAGGCCGACAATTGTAAATTCTTAGACCTAAGTGATAAGGGCTCTCCCCCAAATGAAGTCTGTGACCAGTGGCTCTCCATTCAACAGTGGTAGTTGGATTGTAGAGGATATGTGTTCATTCTCTCAGAGAAAATACTTCTCATTAGACCCTGTGTGGCCTTTTCCGGCTTCCTTTCTGTTATAGCTGATCCCCCCCCCCCCTTCTTTCAAGTCTTGACAATGAACTGACAGTGCACTGCGGTCTTCTCTTAACAGACCTCCCTCAGAAGCTCAAAAAAGGAAGGATTGTTAAATTGCTCGGTCCAAGACCATTGTCAGTTTTTTTTCTGTGTAGAGATCAAGGATGAGTTTAATTGGTTCCTGAGTGTTTGTGTCTTTCCCCAGTGAGAGACCAACCCCTACCTAGAGCCAAGAACAAAGGAAAGAGCAAAAGGTGAGACCAGCATCCTAGAACTCATTTGCCCCATGGCTTTTGCAGATTATTTGCAACCATGTACGTGTGGGTGGGGATAGGGAGTGTTCCCATGTTCATGTCCATGTGTGTTAGTTTTGGTTTCATCTGTTTGCTTGATGTTGTTTGTTCTGAGGTAATAATTATATTTCTGAAGTTGAGTATATGTTGTAACTAAAGTGGGTTTCTGTGTTTTGTTTGGCTTTCTAGGAGAGGGTCTTCACCACCTCCACCTTCTAAAAAGACTAAAGCCACTGTCTCTCAAAATACCATTGATAAGTTTTTTAGGTGATATATAATCAACCTCGGACATTGTATCAAACAAATAGTACCATATATTAAACTATTAAATTAATATTTGTAATATTTCAGCACAGCAAGTTAGCAACATTAGAGATACTGCCAATTATACATTGTTTGTAAGGAAGAAGGTAGGACTAAATGGTAAAACTAGCCCGTAGTGGAATAAGGCTTGGTGGTATTAGCCTCAGATCACAGGAAGCCACGCTGTGTTATTTATTAAACTGGCCTTTTGTATTTTAAAATGTTTTATTGCTGATAATGGATGCACTGTTTGTTTAGCTTTTGTTTGCTTTATTGCAATGACTGCGGAAACAGTTATGGCTATTTATGATATTTATAATGCCTAAACAAAGATGAAGTCAGAAAAAACCAATGAGTGCCTTACTTGTGCTATGCTAATTATTCAAAACTTTAAATATAAATGTAGATAATGGAAGGTCTGTCCACTGTTTATTGTTCATCAACATTTAATTATTTATTGGCTCATGAAAGTGTTGTATCCTAGCATAATACAATTTGAAACAGTATAAAAAAGTTTGAAATACATGGATATTGTGAATTTTTTATGAGGTCATTGCTAGTTTGTATTTGTTCAGCATCAATTAAATCATTGTTGTAAATATTGATAATGTATCATGTGAACGTGTTGTAAGAAAATGTATTCCTTAGGCTTTGATGCCATTCCAAAAAAATGCAGAAATGTCTACAATTCAATGAATTACATTTGCATGATATAATCCGACCCGATTTAGAGTGAAGGTCAAGTGTCACTCATCCAACTTCTGCTGGCGGCATGTACCTGAGTATTGTCATTTGACTGAGCAAACAGACCGTCAGCCGAACAGCTACGTCCAGCAGTCCATAGAAACATAATGTATTCCTCTGTTAGTTCAGTCAAAGCAAAGTGTTCCAAAAACACTATGGGGTGCTTGTCATTTAGTATATGTGGTCGAGATTAGGCAGAAAGCGTAGAGTAAGGCTAAAGAGAAAAGAAATCACACCGCTTTATGGAGAGAACTGTTCCTCGACGAGTCAAGATCAAGAAGGATCACCAGATCCCAACAACATTGATTAGACCAGAGTATTTTAAGGGATTTGTTGACTTCATTCTTGATAAACGCAAAGCAACTGACACCAATTTTGACCATAAGGAAATGTGTAAGTAGCCGTACAAGCTTTACACACAAGTATTTTACCTTAAAATTTTGCCATGATGCTTACTGAATCTTTAATATAAATGACAAAATTCAGAATTGGTAAAGTGCTAGGTATTGTTAGAACCTTAAAACGCCAGCCCCCAAATGTCAACACAAATTATTATTAATGATTTTATTATCAGAGATGATTTATTTTGTAGATTTATACACTCAAGTTTGGTTAGAGTATCGCTTTTTGAGTTGAGAAGAAATACTTGCAAAATCAAGATGAAACAAATAATGCTCATTATCTGTTTATAACATGAGCAGTCGGTGTACACGAAAATAACTTGGAGCATTTAGACTTTGTATTTGTACTTTTCAAAGCAACAGTTTGTAATAGTTAATCTGTTTCAAATATATCTGGGCTTTGCACTTCCTCAGTGACTGACACCGAGAAGCGATACATCGAGGCAGTGAAGAAGAACCATGTTGTGACAATGAAAGCTCTTGAGAGAGTGGTTAATCCTAACACTACCAATGTGGTGAGTCCATTCTCCACCGCTCCAATTCACTTTCACATTGAAGCAAATAAACTCTGCTAAAATTAATGACATTGTTTCGTGTGACCAAAGCATGGCAGAGCCCCAATTCATTTTGCGGTGGCTTGCAAAAACTTAGATGCTGTCCATATTCTTCTCCGACGCAGCGTCAAGCTCGATCAGAAAGACATGGTAAGGGGCACCCGACTTGCCCAAATTTAAATACAATTTGTGTCAAGGAACCTATTTTTATTTCTCTCTCACAATTTCTCTTGTTCTCTTTGACTTTCTTTTTCTCTGTCTCTCCATGGCGTAGTATGGAGTGACGCCCATCCATCTGGCAGCCTGGTTTGGAAGTCTGGACAGCATAAAGTTGCTTGTTAGGGGTGGTGCAGAACAGAAAGTTGAGAATGGAGTAAGACACCACCAATGCTATGTGCATTCAGCTTTATCCTACAGCCTCATTTCACAAACTGTTACATATTTCCACTGTAGTGAAGAAAAAAATGTGTCAATAACTGTTTGTTTAGCCAAATCAGAAATATTGTGACCTCTCAAACACTGTTAAGCAAAGAGAGGTTTATTTTTGCCATAACTTAGGAGGGACTGAACATCTTGCACTGTGCGGCGATCAACAATCATACTGAAATTGTGGAATACATAGTTGATGATCTCCAGATGAAGGAGCTGGACCAGGAAGACAGGGTAATAACTGTTGTGTTTCTCCAGAACAACAAGTTCAGATGGAGGCTGTTTTAAACCACTGTTTGCCATCGAGATAGAAAATATGGAATTACTTTGGCCACAGTCAACACAATCAGTGTTTTGGGATCTTTTTCAATCTAACTCACAAGCACACATTTTTTCTTTCCACCAGTATGGTCAGAGGCCATTTGCACTGGCTGCAGAGAATGGCTCTGTGAAGATGTTGGAGATGCTAATGAAGGAACGATACAACATGGCCACAATGAAGCCAAACACGGTGGGTAGTATGTCTGTGTTTGTGGTTTTGCACCTTTGGAAGGCTGGTGTGTATGCATAAGAGAGACAAAACTTCATTTATATTTGATGTACCGTATTTTCTTCCTCACTTTCTTCCTTCCGTTAGAGCGGGGATACCCCTCTGCATTTGGCTGCCAGAAACGGTCACATAGACACCATTGACCTACTGTTGCTAAATTTTGATACTCGCGATGAAGTCAATCTGGTACACACTCCATATAACATTGATTAAATGGATATGTCATGTATGAATATATTTGCAGTTGAAGATATAACTGTTTTTTACTGAAAGCAAGGTGGCCATTAACTGTTTTCTTGCCTTACTTTTTTGTTTTGATTGTTGATGGTCAAAGGTGTGTGTGTGTGTGTGTGTGTGTTTGTTTGTTTGTTTGTTTCAGAATGGGCAGACAGCTTTGTACCTGGCTGCTGCTGGAGGCCATGAGGACTGTGTAATGTCCCTGCTGGAAGCAGGCTGCGTTACAAATATTGTTACTAAGGTACAACAGAAGCCAACTTGAAAGACGACTTCTCAGCAAAAATGTGACTATCCTTTTTTCTGTATTAGGCTAAATCCAGTGCTCTGCATTCTGTTGCGGAGAGGGGTGACACATCGCTGGTGAGAATACTGATTGAGAACTCAGCCCAGATGGACTTCCAAAACCAGGTAAACAACGAGAAGTCCCAGAAAATAATTGACAAAAGTTGTTCAATAAATAGCTTAGGTTCATTCATTATCATCACTTTTTGGTACATGCTCTTCTATTAGAAATCTCTACCACTACCCTTTTGTAACTGTGGAACGATGGGATGTTTAATGTTTCTGCTACTAGCACCTGGAGACCCCTCTACACCTGGCGATGAAGAACTGTCACGTCTGCGTTCTCCAGACACTGCTGCAGGCTGGCTGTGATGTCAACCTGACAAATAAGGTAGTGGCAAAGCTATCAGATTCTGATGCTTGTGCAGCTTGTCTTGTGTTGCTTACTGTCACCAAATCAGAATCCCAAAAGTCTTGAAGCATAATGGCTCCATTTTGTGTCCAGAGGTCCCAGACTGTCTTGCACCTTGCAGCAGAAATAGCCAGAGTGGACATAGTGGAGATGCTGTTAAAAGCTGGTGTAGATCTCACACTGCAGGACTGTGTAAGAACTATATCTACAATATTTTAAGAACTAATCCTCACATCATGACGATGGGAATGTACATTAGTTAGTGTCAAATTGAAATACTGTGTGGGGGTCAAGTTCACAGCTGCTCCCTTTGTTCAAGTGCAGCAGGGTAAGACAGCACTGGGAGTTGCAGTAAGAGCAGGCGAGGTCATCATTGTAAGCATGATCCTGAAAGCAGAGAGATACTACGCATGGCAAAGGGTGAGGTTTACACCCAGGCATTTCTCAAGGGAGTCATCAGCTTTCAGCCATTTCCTTTGGTTCAGTCCCAGGGATTGGAAATCAATAATCCCATTAATGCACATGATTAATTTTCGAACGTCAGTTCCAAATGTATTCTCGCAAATACCATGAAGTGTATCCCTACGTAAAAAAAATTCTCATGAACCTGAATTGTTTTGGCAGCCAATTTCACTGTCAATTAGATTGTGTGTGCATCGGGTGGTCCCTGGCTTGGCTACAGTACCTGATACCCACAATATCCTGCTTTGCCATTCACTAATCCCTCATTACTGTGGGCCTCAGACATCATAGGTCCCTGCCCTGCAGCAGAGGCTCATGGCCTTTCTCAGGGTGCTGACGTGATGCGATTACCCTTTCAGGCCAACGCCGAGCTTAATGAGAGCCTTCACAGCCAGTCCCCACTGACGTTTAAATTAGACCACCGCCTCGAGACCAAGTCGCTTCGTTCCATCGCTTGGCACTTGGCCTACCGCTATCTGAAGCCGGACGAATGGAAGAGGCTAGCACTGCACTGGAACTTCACCATGGAGCAGATCCAGGCCATTGAAGAGCAGTGGACAGGTTTAGAAGCAACCCATAAACACTTATTGTTGATATAAGACACATCTTTAAAACCCTCATATGTTGCTCAATGCAATACATTGAATGATTTATCCCAGCTTAGATGTCAGGTCCATTGTGTTTTATGCTGAACTGTGTGCAGGTCTGCAGAGCTACAAGGAGCATGGCAATAGAATGTTGTTGATTTGGCTCCATGGGATGGAGCTGGTTTCCCCTAACCCAGCAAAAGAGCTGTACAGCAGCCTGATGGCCATAGGAAGTGCAAAAGCAGCAGGTATGCTTGTTTCAACCATTAAAGGCTTTGGGAGTGGAGGGGTAATTCACATTAAATAAATTAGTATGGAATGACTACCTTCCAGATCAGATCCGCAGGGACACCGTGAGAAGAGGAATAAAAAACTGCAGCGTTTTATGAGGAAGGATGCAATCCTTCATGGACACAAGAACTGCAAACAAAAGCTATTGCAGGTCCAAGTGAATAGAACATCTGAATGGCTACACTAAAATATTTGTTGCTCATGCCAAAAATCTAAGAACAAACATTCAGTATTGTTCAATTCAAACTCAGGGGTTGGGTCGTCAGTCGCGTTACCCAACGTAAAACAACATCAACACAATAATTTAAAATGTCCTTTTATACAAAGTTACATAATTGGACGCACAGATAAAAAACGAGTCACATGCAGTAGTAATTCCACGTGAGAGCTACTTTCAAGATCTGTTTCAAACATCAATGTTGCCAGGACTTTCCATTCATACAGTAATAAAAATATAATCTACAAAAAAAGTCAAACAAACTTCCTTTCCCCTAGCCTACAGTTCACACAGTAGGCATTATTCATGAAAGATTGTGTTGACTGTAAAGCCACGCCCTGAGCATCATATGTTGTAAGCTGTACTTTGAGGAGGGACGTTGCATAGGAAGACAGCGCCTGTTTTCAGTCCTCGATTGATACGGTCTCATTCCACTACTTTGATTGACTGGACGTAGGGACAGGTGGATGAGTGGGTTCTAGAGGAGCTCTTGCTGCCGGACTGTCCATGGCTGCCCGACTGTGACGAGCGCGGGAACTTTGCTGCCACGGCCTGACCGACGGTGGCCTGTGGGCAAGGGACAAGTGGACATCGGTTACGTCTGACAACTCCATACAGCCTACACACAAGACCATTTTCCTTTCCACAGAAAACTTCAGAGTTACGTCACAGCGGAGAGCCAGGATGAAGCGCCCTCTTATTTTGTACCTGTGTGACAGGATGATGACGTTCCACGATGACAGAGCTCATGGGCGGAATCACCCCCATCACCTGCAGGTTGCAGCGGGGGGTCTTGGTGAGGTCAGAGCGTGCCGAGATACGAGCGGTCACCGTCTTTACGGCTTTCTGTTGACCGGACGTAACCACCCTGTTGCCGACCTGGAAGGAATTGACAGCACCTGGGTCAATGCTTCATTACCAGCACAATAGCAAGAATAAGCAAAAATAACTATCAACTTCAACTATGTGCCCGTGGGAAATTGCCGTTTAACAGATTGCTATATGTTCCCCTGCACAATGCAAAAATACCATACCAATGTAAATGGTTGTTGGAAAATGACCATTTTGAATGTAGTAAAGTGAACACCAACCTGCCTAAGAGTGCTGCCTGCAGCGGCTCCAAATGGGAGGGCGCTGTGGACCACGGTGGTGGAGGGCAGGGTCTCTGCTCTGGACGCTGGGGCACTCGGACCCCCCTGGTGGGACGCATGGAGGTTACCATAGAACAGAAGGACAAAGAGTGCAGGAGCGAGATGCAGCAACAGAGGAATAGTCCTCAGGTTAATATGTATTCTAAGGGACATACGTTATAAGACAAACCATCAGATAATCCTACATTTGGCGGTAGTTATAATCATGCTAATCATAACAGAACACCTATTATTATTATTAGACTTTGTATGGATCATATATTTTGTAATGAAATAATGAAAATACGGCAGCGTAGAAGATAGAATTTGGGTTTAATAATAATTCATCCGGATCCATTTGAGTGAGGAACCACAGCATGCATTTGTAGCTACGTCAGATCCTCACAGTCTCTGCTTCACTGTGGTACGGCGGGCCAGGAGGATCAAAATGCAACGGACTGAACTTTGTGGAGGAGGAGGGCCGGGTCTGCAGCAGTGATCCCAGGGAGCCGGAACTAGGATCATCCCGTGGAGGAGGAGCGTCTACAGATGTAAACCCAATGAAGTCAGACAGAGTAGTAGACAGAGTTCAAAGCAACTCAGTTAACCAAGTATTAAGAGATTTGCTCGCGCTCCCCCCGCGCGCGGGGGGGGGGCGGGGCCCCCCCCCCCCC
>JAVQJS010157065.1:0-35259 GCA_036024795.1 Galaxias rostratus
ACACAACCACAAATATTTCTTTCTCATTTCACCATAATTAGGTGTACAGTTTCTCTTGGGGGGTTCATAGTTATAATTTACTGTATTGAGAGAGAGAGAGAAAGAGAGAGAGAGAGAGAGAGAGAGAGAGAGAGAGAGAGAGAGAGAGAGAGTCACAGACACAGAGAGAGAGAGAGCGATCAAGAGAAACACATTCAGAAAGTGACAGATAGACAGAGATGGGGGAGGGGTGAGGGAGAAACAGAGAGAGAGGGAGCAAGAGTGAGACTGTATAAAGAAAGAGAGAGAAATAACAAACCTTGTAAACAGGTGTCTGTTCTTACTTTCCATGGCCCTTTCCCTGAGACACTAGGAAAAAGAAAATGAAACAACTATTTGTTTTCAACTGGCTTCAGGCAACAACCGTGGATGGTGTCTTCTTTCAGACTTCAAGGCGGCACCAGAGTGGTAGTAAAAAATTGTCCCTGTGGCAGAATTTGATCATTTATAGTTTTTTTTATTTTGGGACACCACAAACAGCCAATCACAATTAGTGCTATTATGTTACATAAAGATTCATAAAGAGTTTAGCACTTTTTCTTGGTCAGATGGGTGCTCAGATTGTTGTTTTATATAAAACAAATGAGACTAATCCTTCTCTGTCAGAAGCCACCATTTCATGTGCATTTTTGAAAAACATTGTTTGTGTACATGACTGGGGTCAATGGGGATGCTGCTTTCATAAGCCATTGGTAAAGGGTTTGTTACATTGTAGTGAGCAACATAAAAAGGAAGTGGCATCACTTGTCTTCAATCCATTGTTTGATCTATGCTTATATTATATCCATCTAAAATTCCAAAGCCATGTTTAATTCAAATAAATCTTACAATATTCCCCAATGTATGTATCCGCAACTTAGAGTAGTAGTAGATTTAAAGCAGGTTTATGCCCTACTGGCTGCTTGGAAAGCTTATCTACTTGTCATCTGGACCATTGTCCCTCTTATCTGGGGATCAGGGCTGAGCTAAGCTGCCACACCGTCTGATGGAGGCCTCCTTTCTCCCCATTCCCTCCAACAGCAGCCCGGGCCATATGGAGAACCTTCGATCATAGAGCCCTCGAAAGGAGACGTGCTGTGGTCCCTTTCATGGCCTTCTGTCCCATCTAGGTGCAGCTAAGATTTCCTGCTGCCTATAAAGAATAGCCATACAAGTAAAAGCATTCTGAAAGGAGGCTTATTCATAGATTTCCAAAAATGTGACTGCTCAAATAAAGAACATGCAATGTAGCACATGGTTGATGTCCACAACAGGAAACAAAATGTGATCAAAATGAGAATTTACACGATTTTTGGTATTTTTTATAACAACCAACCGTACGAAACTAAAGAGAAAATTGTTGCCTTTAGGGTTGTGTCAAAGCTATTTCACATTAAAACCACAAATTAATCGTTAAGGGACAATGGAAAAGGAACCCACATAACGTTTATCATGGTCACATTGAAAACACCCTTCCTATACAGCATTACATTTGGTTTCTTAAGTACTATTGTGGCTTGATCGGGGTTCTGCCAGTGGAATATAAATCCTACTCCAAGGTTGGGGTCATCCATTTTAATGGGTTAAAGTTTTTTGGGTAATTTCACAGACTGAACCCATGTGAGGACACGTGGAAACGTCATTTCTGTCAGACAAATAGATAATGAAAGAGAGAACCATCAACTTCCTGTTTCTGACCTACAACACATCAAAAACAGGTCGATCTGACTGCATAATAGTTTCTATGTTAATGCAGACATTTCATAGTTTCTCTCAGATGCAGACCTTAACTACCAGTGGTGAGATGGTCCTACTAACATAGAACATAAAACGTCAATCTATGACAGCTCACGCTGGTTCACTCGATCAAAAATCTAAAGCAAGGTCTCAAATTAGCCATAGTTGCTGTGCTTAGGTTTGGGTGTTTATGTACAGCTCCAACTTCCAACAGGATGGGTTATTCTTAAAACAATCTGGAAGTGTTTCTCTAACCAATGAATAACTGAGATTAAAAGAATCAAGCAACACAGGGAGCCAGATGAAAGGAATTTATTATCTTTGTTCAGGCAAGTTCGGATGGCTTTTCTTTGCATTGAAACATGACACACAAGGTGTTATTCAGAACAATGAAAAAATTTGTAAAAAAAAAAAATCATTACGTTCTTAGTTATAACTGTTTGGCAATACTGTAATGCCTGGTAATCTACACTGTTAACTGGAATACCATGACCACGATTAAGGTCAAGAGTAAAGCCTTTATAAAGTCTTAACTTTCAGGTCAACTCCCCAGAAGGAAGTTTCAGAGGGTGCCCTCTAAAGATAAGAACCAACTCATGCTTTAAAAAGCAAGTCCATTGTTCAAATTCTTTTTCATCCGTTAACAAAAACATTAAAACATTCCCAAAATTTTTCACCAAAAACATAAACAGATATTATGAGTCCTTGAATAGGATATATTTCATTCTCAGTATTGTAAAAAAAAATATTATGATAATTAAATTATAATTGTGATAAAAAAAAGAAACCGGCACCTACAATCTGATCTGCCAATTAAATAGAAAAAAGTGTTTTTATGAAAATGCCTGCTGTCTGTTTTAACACCTAGGCTAATTATTGAAGCCCTGTGATTTTGTGCTCTTTTTGCAGGTATCATGTTCTATTGACTTAACCCTGGAGCACCTTGTTTCTTCACAGAAGCATCACACAAACACAAAGTAAGAGCTATAGTAGTGCAGGCCTAAACAAGCATGTGGGATCTCTCAACCTGCCAAACCCCAGCACTCCCTAAGACTCCTTTAGCATATACCATGAACAGATGGAGAACACAAGTACCCTGATAAAGCCCTGAAAGATATCGCTGCAATCATAGCTATGCATTCCAATGTGAATACTGGGAGTACATGCACAAAATGCAGGGTCGTTCTAATCTATCAGTCATATAAAACCTGACATTGTTTTATAAAAGATAACTCAAAACAACATTACTAAAAAACCTAACCTAAATCAAAACTAAATGTAGATATTAGGTAAACCAAATAACTGAAAAAGGTTGGTAAAAAAACAAACAAAGAACATCCGAATATTTATTGTAAAACTAAACTAAAATGAATATACACAAAAACACATTAACACCCACCTGGCAATCCCCAAAGAAACTCAAAGCATCTTAAAGAACTACCCCAAAGCCTTTATTTCTGCAGAGGGGAAAACCAAACAGTTAAGCTTCAGCAAAAAAAGTGGATCTTTCTTTTTGTGCGGTGGTAAAAAAAAACTAAAAACTAGGTGATATTTGAATCCCTGAATCATGTTGAAAAAGATCTCGTGTTGACTTGCTGAAGGCCATGGATGAGTTGAGACTAGAGGACTGGTATTGTTGACTGAGTCTTTGCAAGGATCTGCACATTCTTCTCCATCTCACAGGCATTCTTTCACTTAATTTTAATACCCATTCTCGACTGAAGTACCCCCTTACCACTGTTCACACTTGTGATTTGTATTCTAAGTGGCTCACAGATCTTTTGTATTCAGCTGGCCGATTGCAATCCTTAACCTCTTGCTGTTGGCTTCACACCAGTGTATGACATTCAGCTTTGGAAAATATATATTACAAGCAACAATATCTTTCTAGTTACCTTTTTGAAAGTAAAAAAAACACTTCGAATTCCAAACAGTTACAGGGAACTATACAAAACCAAGAATTGTACAAGAACTGCATGTCAAATTGAGGGAATCATTCAATCTGCATATCCACACCACAACTCAGCAAAATATAAAGATATTGAATAAATCGTCTAAAATAACACAGATACAGATCTGCTTTTGCTAAGATCAAATTATGCAAAATTAGAACGGATGGGATAGTCAACTCGCCTTCAAAGAGAATATACTTTCAATTGTTCCTTGAAATACAGCCTGGACTTAGACCGATCTTATATAAAATGACAATGGTTTGTACAAATGTTAAAAGGGTGTTTACTGGGAAACTAAATTCAACTAATCTGCAAACAGTCAAAAAACAGCTTGGCCCCTCAGATAGAAAAATAACAACTGTTTGCGACCGGCTGGATGTGATAAGAAAACTTTACAGCTTACCCATACAGTGGGCATTCACTGTCTTCAGCATCCCTCAACCTCTGCTCTTCAGGTGTCCAGGCATTGCAGATCTACAAACTAAGACAAAGCAAAGGTCAAGATCAGTCGGTGACACATAATTAAGGACATGCACATTATTTTCTATATCACAGGCATTCTTTCACCTAATTCTAATGCCCATTCTTCCCTATCTGCTGTTACATTTTTACACACACACACAGGGAGACAGATAGAGAGAAAGAGAGAGAGAATAATTAATATATATATATGATATATAATATATATATATACATCATATATATATGATGTGATTTTACACCTTTAAATCTTAAATGCACGATGTGTAGACTCCGACGGCATGGATATATGGGAATATGTGAACATTCCGTAAATCCCACTCCTGTTATTAAACTGTAGTCTGGTTACATTTCTACATTTGGTGACATCAGTTCTGAATCTGTAAACAAATTCATGGAGACTAGTAGCGTAGTGGGCGTTTTTTTGTAGGGGAACGTTAATTTAATGACTTCACAAAGAATGCCACGCGCGCGTTCGGGGGACACAAACCGAGATTGCTGATGTAATGCGTGATAAATTTGAATTTTCCGTCGACCACCACTGTACACACTTTTAAATTATGATGACACAGAAGACAGTATGTCTACTTGAGAGGTTTGCTTGATGTGTGCACTTGTTGTTAAATGTAGAAATAGTCAAAACAATAATAATAATAATAATAATAACAGGAAAACGGGCATGCACAGAGAAGTGGAGGAATGGCGTTCCCCGCGTGACACGCATACTGCAAGACTGTATATCTGCATGCTCTACGGCAAGAGGGAGTCACGGGAAGTCAAGTTTGTGGTGTCTAAAAAGTAAGAGTCCAAATGAGAGAAGAGTTCGGTAATTGAAGAGAGGCTTACGGTCATTTGGCACTTAAGTATGCATGACATACATGCAGTAAAGAGATTCGTGGGTGAAAATTGCTGTAGGTTTCTTCATATCACAAACGACCCACGTGCCAAAAACAGTGGTCCTTTTTTATTTGTTATATATTGCAAAAAAAATAAACATGCTCGAACACAAAACAATACACACAATAATAAGCTTATTTGTCATATGAACTAACCTTCACATAAATAATAACCAAAAGAATCCATGAACAATCTTAAACTTGTATATTCAAAATAAAATCGTTTTATTTTGGCACGTAATGAGACGCCCTTTCACGGCGAGTTTACAACGTTTCTAAGATTCTAGATGTGCTTTATAGCAAACTTTTTTGGGTGACATCTATGTGGCACGCGATTTGCCTACGCCCCTCCTTGAAATGGGAGGGGTCAAAAGTTGTGGAGTATTTATTATTCAGACCTCTGCCAACATGATTCCCGTGATTAGCTTACTAACAACACATCTGCATCTAAAGGAGGGCCAAACGTGGTTAAGATGGCATTCTATGAAGAGGTGAGCATTTCAATTATTATATGTTTTCTGTTACCTTATGTTAGTTGCTTTTGTTTTATCAGGTCAAATTAAGGCATTAAAAATACCTTATGCCAGTACGCAATCCTCTGGCCAATTTTTGTTGGTTCTAAACTGTCGGTTTTAAAAAGGTTCTTGTTTATTTTACTTTTTTGAACGAGATATTAAATGTAGTAAACACTAACGAATTATACTGTAGCTTTATTCGGTTGAGATTTTTCACTGCATTTTAGAAAGAACTGTTTGCAATATAATTGCTACAATTATTTATTTCCTTTCTCCCATTATAGCACATTTTTTTCGACAATTTCGAAAATGGTTCCGGCGAATCTGACGATATTCCAGACTACCAGTCGCCTTGTGGCAGGGCTCTAAGTGATGACTTCTATAAGATCTTCTTACCGATAATTTACGGAATAATATTCATTCTTGGAATTGTAGGCAATGGACTGGTTGTGATTGTAATGGGCTATCAGAAAAAAGTAAAGACTATGACCGACAAATACAGGCTCCATCTTTCAGTGGCTGACCTTTTATTTGTCCTCACGCTTCCCTTCTGGGCAGTGGATGCAGCCAGCAAATGGTATTTTGGGGGGGTTTTCTGCGTGACTGTACACGTGATCTACACACTCAACCTGTACAGCAGTGTACTCATTCTGGCATTCATCAGTTTGGACAGATACTTGGCTGTGGTGAGAGCCACCAACAGTCAAGCCTCAAGGAAGCTGCTGGCAGACAAAGTGATTTATGTGGGTGTATGGCTGCCTGCTACCCTTCTCACTGTACCTGACCTGGTGTTTGCAAAAGTTCAGGACATGAGAGGCAGTAATGTGTTCAACCAGGAGGATGGCGTGGCGACCGACTCCATAATAATCTGTGAGCGCATCTACCCTCAGGAGTCCAACGAAATTTGGAAGGCGGTGTTTCGCTTCCAGCACATTCTGGTGGGTTTCGTACTGCCTGGCCTTGTCATCCTCACATGCTACTGTATTATCATCACGAAGCTCTACAAGGGCTCCAAAGGTCAGGCACTGAAGAAGAAGGCTCTGAAGACCACGGTAATCCTCATCTTGTGCTTCTTCTGCTGCTGGCTGCCATACTGTGCGGGCATCTTTGTGGACACATTAATGATGTTGAGTGTAATACCCCATAGTTGTGCTCTGGATGAAGGAGTGCAAAAATGGATTTCTATTACTGAGGCATTGGCTTACTTTCACTGCTGCCTCAACCCCATTCTCTATGCTTTCCTGGGCGTCAAGTTTAAGAAATCAGCCAGGAAAGCGTTGGCTGTTAGTACTGTCAATAGTAGATCAAGTCACAAGATTCTCATGGCCAAAAAGCGTGGGCCAATATCTTCAGTATCTACTGAGTCTGAGTCTTCAAGTGTCTTGTCCAGTTAACAGACTGTGATCCATTGTGCCTTTGAAAAACTTAAGCTTAAAATTCAACAGACATTTTGTATATTTGTAAACTCTTTTTTTATAAGTTTTAGCTATTTCCGCTCAGGTTTTCAGCGCTTTTTCGGGTCTTATTGCAAATTGCAATTTTGGGCAGAGCCCTATGTTCATTTTATGTCCATTGACTGGTCAGTTGTGTATATATTGTGTCAAGCCTGTTGCAGGGACTAATTTAAAAAAATGTAAACCTCAAACGTAGGAACATTCAGTGCTGTGGGGGTAATAGGGAGTCTGATGCCTTATCATTGTTGTTTTGACATATGTAAATAGTCGTTATTTCTTTGTTCGCACTTACATTGTGTGGATATCTGAAAACTATAATTTATTGCTGTCGCTCCCACTGGAAGATTTTTTAAGACAAAGATGTGTACTTTAATGTTTGCCTCTGTTTTAGATATTTCAACAATTGTTCTTTGTTTGGGAAATAAATGCAAATATTTAATTTTTTACTTGTTTTGGTGTTTCTATTTCTCTACATTCTATAATTTTAACATTTCATATATGAACCTATTCCCCAGGGTTAAGTTTAAGCACAGTGGAAGGTTCATTCTCTTTCAACACAATGTCTCCACCTGATCATGCTGAAGAAAGGGCGACTGACCAGGGGGATGGCCTGTAATTGCAAGAACATCTGTGCACTTTTACGTCCTAACGCAGCATGGCACAAAGGCTGAAGCTTATGTGAGAATGGATGCATATACATACGGCTTCCTGCCAAAGGATTAAAAGTAGTTTACTCTGCTGTTTTCTTTGGAAATATACCATCATCATTATTAAAGCAGAAGCATTTACTCTAGACTTTACGTAATGACCATCAATCTATTGACAAAGTGACATTTCCTTTGATTTGGATATAAAAACAAAAGTAAATCTCTTTTGATAGCTTTTGAAATATTGGTTTACGATCAAGAAAAATATATACAGGAAGATGATAAAATCAGTGTAGTGGACGGTATAGACTTAATGGAAGTTAAATGGGCCACAAAGTTTATAAAACATTTGACAATTCCACAAGATTGTGTTCAAGCTAAAACAATGTAAATATTCTTGGCATTAGACATCAGGAGTCAGATTACTATTTTTACATCTAAATGGTTTGTAAGGAATGTATCTACTTTCTGAGGATGAAATGATAGACTCAACTGGAAAAGAATAGTCAAGTTGTTAATGGCTGTGAGCATTGTGCCGTCTACATCTATTCCAGCATAATTCAATAGGATACATTTCCATTTCTTTACATTTATAAAGGTGCTAAGTACCCCCATCAAGCCTCAAGGTTTATGGGCATTTTCAGAGTCTATGGTTCTCACATACAGCTCACAATAAAACAGGATAAAATTAGAGGGTCTTTTTCAGTTGTAAATGTAGCAGAGTAGTTCAACTATTAACATTAAAGTTCAGCTTCCTTACTGAGTTGAAGGTTATCTGTACCATTTACACTGTTGGCTTAAACTGAGTCCCCCACTTTACAACTTCAAATGCTCTCACAATCTCTTCTACTGTTTGTCCATTGATCCACATGAACCTTCATCGAATCCATCTTTTACATTGAGGGTCAAAAACCGAAATGAGTACAAAGGCATATTTTGCCTTTCTTTAGAAATTTAGCTTGTTGCCATTGTAATATAGGGTTATGATACAATCCCATTATAACCATTGCACTGCAGAGAAATTATATATTTGTTTGTTTCAAAATGAGTGTTGCCTTGATGTTCTTGTTTTTACTTTCTTACAAGTTAAAGACCAAATGAACTGACATTTGGGATATCTTAAGCACGAAAATAATTTATATTTTTGATTACGGCTTCGATTCTAAACAAATGACAAGTCTGACGAGTTGAAAGTAACTGGTGAAAAGTGTGAAACAATTTACAAAGATGATATTTGCTTGAGCAAGTAAAAAAAAAAACGTTTATTTAACCAAAACATTTCGAAGTGACATGAACTACTTCATTTATTGTCTAGATGGTAATATACTTATGTTGAAATACGTCACTTCAATTTGGTATATTATAAAATAAGTGAAAAAAGAAAATACAGGCAAGAAAATAGTCATTAATAATAGTCACAATAATGTGTTTGCAAAATCTTTCTGCTTTCGTTCATGTTTGATTAATTGTCAGAGCATACTTTCAGTAACCTTCCTCATCAGTTTCTTGTTACGGCTATTCAAGTACTAAAGATACCAACGGCTACTAATGTTACGTTTCGGACATAAAATAAGGCGTTTTACTTCACTCAAAAAGAGTGTGTAGTGTGTTTTAAATATAAGTTGTAGGATTTCCCCTTATCTAAATATAGGGTTTCAAAGCGGAACTATTTGTACTTAGGAATTATTGCTGCACGGTTATATATACTCCATTCGGTGCTTCTGTTACTCCTCTGAGTCTTGCCCACGCTCTCATGTCAAGCTTTGGTAGTTAAATATTGGTGATTTTAGTGACAGTCAAATAATCTGTATTACTTCTTCGCAACTTAGATACTATTTGGAAATAAAATAAACTGACATGACTAAAGACGAAGTCGAAGGGTAAGCAAGTGTGTGGCAAGCAGTAGAAGAGACTGTCAATCTGGTTAGCTAAAAAAAGAGTGTTAGAATACGCAGCTAATGTTAACTGTCTGTAGTGTAGTGTAATGCAGTGCACAGTGCATGCAGTACGTTTCAGTTGGTTGCGTCATTTCACTGTATGGCTCTTTCTTGTTTACGTTTTAAGAAACTCATGCAGTTCGTAGGGGTTTCGCTGTTGGAATTTTTAGCCACCCCCAGTCACTAGTCTCATGTTAGCTATTGCTACGCGATTATTGCTAAACCTACGAATTTACTTTTACAGACATTTGATTTACGTCCCTGAAGCTAATACTTGACTGCGCGGTCTATGTAACCATCTGATAGCTGTTTTACGTTGCTCAGTAATATTATGACGATGCTAAACCTATGTAAATGCCGTGCTATGAGAGAGAAGAGGAGGAGGAGGGAGTAGGTGTGGGGGTGGGGGGAATCTGATGTTAGGAAGTAAACATTAACGGTTAAACTAATTGTAGTGACAGCTGCGCCTAAAGTGTTGGTGTTGTCCAGTTGGAATTATGTTCTAGTCAACTAAATGATTTCACCACATGTACTGGTCTCACAATTTATTATGTCTCATATTGGTCTTTTAAGTTCAGCACAGATGACATCCGGATTTAGTTTTTTTATTGTAATTTTTGAAAGGCCAACAATTTAAGTCTAGATTTGCCTTAAATGACTGCAAGCCGATAAAAAAACCTACTACTCGTTATAAAAGCAAACTAAAGAGTCAATAATCATAAAGCATATATTAACTTCACAGAAAATAGTGTAAAAGCTAGATTTTTCGTCAATAGATTATATTAGAACCATACATTTTGATTTTGGGCATTGCTTTGCACAGTGACATTAGTGTTGCAGAAAATACAGACAGAAAGATAGGGAGGTAAAATTGGCCAAAGACTTTCAATAGCTACCCTTGAAACCGCTACCTCACCGGTGCCAACGTGTACCTAACACTAACGTTTCCACCTCAAGTTACCCTCAGACGTTGGGTGTGTTCACAGCCACATAACTATCAGAAAAACATTATTTTCCATTGTCGTGAAATGCTTCATACTGGTAGGCTCTGAACTGAACCGAAGTAGAACTGTTTGGTGGAAATTAACCAAAATTGGTTTCATGTTTATCCAGCTAATCTGACGTACTAGCAATGAGCTGCAATCCAAACTCCCATCCTGCTACTTGCGCCGGTTACAGCTGTTTTTGGAAGTGTGCGAACTATGGGATTAAAAGCACTGCAGACTTAAAAGCCTGTCATTAGGCTTGTCTGTCCCCAGTAGAAAAACCAAAGGTGGAGACAGTTCGGAATACATTTTCCCACCCGGTCAGCTTCCCACGGGAAGTGGGAGAAATAGAAGGTGGAAGTTGACTTATGTGTTTGTGTTGTGTGTGGCTTCCTGTTTCAGTGCGACTGAAGAGGAGCATGCTGCTCAATCTAAGAAAGGCCTGAAGAAACAGCAAAAGGAGGCGGAAAAAGCGGCCAAAAAAGCGGAGAAGCAGGCCAAACAGGTCAGTGGGTGTGTGGTGCATTTGGTTCTTTCATGACCCCCCTCCACAAACACACACACACACACACACACACACACACACACACACACACACACACACACACACACACACACACACACACACACACAGTCCACCACTCTTGTGTTAGTGTGATGTGTTGCTTTATTAAGCACCACGCGCCCAAGGAAGGTGGGTGGGAGGGGATGTCAATTGTGTGGTGATTCCTGTACTTGTTTAGTTGTTTATTTTTCAGTCAAACAGAAAGAAAAGGGGAGTAAAATAGAGTTTTGTGACCTAGATTGCATACTTTCATGTGATTTTGGGTCTCTTAATTTATTTATGTTTAAGTAAGTCTAGCCAATTGTTGTCATTCTCTCTATTCAAAGAGGAATTCGTTTTTTAGACCTTTAAATTACGGTGGTTTACTTTCCCTCTAAGACAGAGCAACACTATCCAATATATCTAGATGTTTTCTAATCGGTTTCCTCCCAATCCACTCATGAGATTGAATTGAAGCTGGTTCTGTACAATCTCTGTGTAGGCAGCCATAAAGTCGGAAGGGAAATAATGTGTCCACTTAGGCTAGTTCGTTAGAAAGCCCTTTCTCCTTATCTATGATGTGGAAGGGCTTTGCGAAGACGCATAAATGGCATAGACATTATGCTAGAATTAGGCAATTATTGTTGTACTTTTTTTCCCGGTCACCCATTTAAAGCCGTATCTCTTGTAATATGTTAAAATTGGTCATTTTTATCTCAAACTAATGGACTAGTGTAGTCACTTTGTAGGGGTTTGCCATACCAATTTAACTGCTTTGCTTCTGTTTTTAAGGCTACCGAGCAACAAAGCACAGATGAAGATGTAAGTATACTGGAGAGAGTGATCATTTGTTAGCTTTTGATGTTATATTCTGTATTTACCATAGCCTTTACACCTCTTCAACGGTTTGTATGCAAATGCTTGTTTGCATTGCAATATTCTACTCTGTATGATCATTTACTTAGAGCAGCTTTAGATAAGGCTCCATATCTCTTCCTGTGTTGCTGATTAACAATGTACACTCAAAATGATAGTCTGGCATTGTATGGGACTACTTTCTGCCGGGTCAAAGACAAATTAAAATATAATATGTTGTCATTACTGTTAAAGTGGTTTTGTGTTGTACAAATCTTTTCAGGACTTTGCCAAGGACCGGTATGGTGTATCTCCCATGGTCCAGTCGCAGCAGAAACTGGGTCAGTAAGGACACAGCCCTCTTCACTCTTTTTGATTTCCTGTCTTCAAACCTATTAACATTGAAGTCTAAAGTCTACCTTTTCTTCTTCTGTTTCGTATAGATGTTTTTTTCATATATTTTTTATCGCTGCGATAGAGATGTCAGTGATAAAACGTGGTGACTTATTGCTTGCAAAGTACTCTGATAAATGTGCAGACTGTCTGTCTGTCTGCTCTTTAAGCTCTAATGGCAGAGAACAACGTGTATTTTCTCCCACCTGCATGCCTGTCCTCTAGGATGAGGAAATACAGAGTGAGGGCTTAGGAGGTACATGTGTGGGTGGAAGCCAAATGGGCGACTACGGTCTGCTTTTATGTCTCCCTGTTGCTGATAATAATTTACAAGTGTGTGTGTGTGTGTGTGTGTGTGTGTGTGTGTGTGTGTGTGTGTGTGTGTGTGTGTGTGTGTGTGTGTGTGTGTGAGCCAGATAGAACGCTGGCGCGAGTCCAGACTCTGACACCTGAGAAAGCCGATCATCTTATCTGGTTGCGTGCCAGAATCCACACAAGCAGAGCCAAAGGTGAGATCCTCCCCAATATTTGTCCATCTCATATTATTCATATGTTTTTGCACTAAAGAGTCATACTACAGGAATGCCATATCCCTTGGAAACTGGAGCCCTACTAGCCTTGGGCTTACAATCAACAGAGGAATGACATTTTAAGTATTTAAGGTCACCATCATAAGTAAAAATTTACTGTGATGTCAAAGATGTACAGCATGGCTTTGGCTCCGACATAAGTTGCTTCCGTCCAGTTGCATCACTGGGATCAAGAATGCGTTCCTTTGTTGTTTACATGAATACATTTAGACTTTAAATTGTCATATTATTATTTATTTCATGCTCTATAATGAATATATAACACCCATCTACATATCAAATTCCGCCCTCATAACCAGCTAACTTACTGTTTGAATATGATCATTTTAGCCTGGCTTACCTATTGCATCACAAAATCAAGTCACGCACCCCCCCAATACAGACAGTATGACAATAAACAGCATAAACGATGACGTGTGACAGTTTCCTTCCAAGGCAACTTCCAAGTCAGAAATTTCCTTCCCTCCACTGGACTATTCATTCATTTGTTTGGCTAGTAAAGGATGTCCTTGAGAGCATAACAGCATCCTTATTTTGGCCTAGGGTTGAGCTATCCTGTCTGTATGATTGCAAGATTGCCGTCACCCTTCACACCACGTACACACACACACACACACACACACACACACACACACACACACACAATCAATCCAATAAATAAATTAAGGGAAGTAACAGTGCTTGGGTGGTCTCACTCTTTTCGCTTGTCTTATCTCCTCAGTGACAGTTAAATAAAGGTGTTTGCACTCTTTTAAATATTTTCCTATTCACTGATCGTCAACTATTGTTAAAAAGTTGTTCTGCTTTTGAATGTTAAACTTCCACCGGAGTTTTTGGAAATTACCATGAGTAAAGGTATTCAGCTTTGCTTTAGTATATAAGCTAAGTTTGTATATGAACAATGACAAGGTTGTGGATGTTTTCTACAACATCATGGATTGTTGAATGAACTATTGTCATTGCTGTTGTTTCAGGGAAGCAATGCTTTTTAGTTCTACGTCAGCAGCAGTTCAACGTGCAGGCGCTGGTTGCAGTGGGAGACCGTGCGAGCAAGCAGATGGTCAAGTTTGCCGCCAAGTGAGTACTGAGACGGCTTTTCCTGTTGGAGTCAGGTGAACAATGGTGGGAAAATCTAAAGCCCTAATGGACCCCCGACCTATTTTCACACATTCTGTACGGGATTCGGTCGTTTTTTCACTTCAAAACAAAAGCAGCCAGCCCTGTTTAAAAGGCGGGAGGCGGAGGTGTTTAATGAGTTAATTCCTGTTAGGATGGCGGATACAGTATTTGAGACGGGGATAAGAAAACCCACTTATGGACCGCATTATTAATCATGGTTGGGGTCGGATGGAAGTTTAACCTCAGACAGGTTGTGAAGAAGAAAAACAAGCAGTAAAGAACACTTTCTTAATAGGATCACTTATTATTAGCAGTCTTAAGCCGTCCATGTCATTCCGAATCATTCTATTTGACCCATACTGACCAGGGTTGAATGATGCTACTTGGCATTGGTAAAAATACAAAGGGTCATTGAGTCATAACTCTCTTTATTCTTGCTGTCAGCTGCTCAAGTTCTTTTTCACTTAAATTTCTTCTGCCAGTTAGCTCATAGTTTTAAGGCGCACGAGGTGAAACGGAAGCCGGCCTCAAACAGACCAAGTCCAAGGTCACACTGCTCATGGCTTGACCTTAGGGAACAAGACTCACTGACCCAGCCAGTTGAGGATCGAATGTGTCAAGTTGCTTGACCGCAGTGGTGGTTCCTTTTTAAGCCATACCCAACTGTGGTGTTTGTGAATATAGACGTTGGTAAACTTTTCCTTTATTACGAGATCTCTTGCGACATCAAAATGTTATTCTAGTCTTCTAGTCCAACATGGTGGAGAGCCCATCGAAAGATACCACATCTGGCCGTCAAGTTTTAATCCCAACTTTGGAAGCCAGACATGACATTCACCCAGAGGAGGATTTATCATCTCATTGGTGTTTTCCAGTGTCCACACAATGTGTTTAGTTTGGTAAAACATTTCCAATCTAATATATTGTCGTTCCTCATTACCCTAATTGTGCAACTTCACGTGGTTTGATTTGGCAATTGATTGTATCACAGTAATTTCACACCATAACAGAACAAGTAAATCTGATATCTACTACCGCGGTTGTCATCACAAACCCAACTTGCATCAAAACTGCTACTAGACAAGTGCACAGTCATTCTGCAATATCGAGCCTGCACTGAATTCGGACCACTTACTTCAAAACTGCTTGCCATTAGTGTGACCAATCGACAATTGGTAGCGTATGACATCTGACCTAACTTTTTAACTGACCATGTAGGCTAGTGGCCCTGCATTATGAATACTAAGTAGCGGTATGTTAGCCCCTGGATTACCTGATCTCCATTGTAACCAGGAGAAGCCAATAATGACATATTTAGAGAAGGGTTTAGTCTTCCACATGTAAGATTTCCACTCAGTCCTGCTATTGATTCTATGAAAACATCCATAATCCTTCATTAGCCTATCCCCTGTCTTAGCAGCGACGCCTTGAACATATGCTCCAAATATCAGCCGAAAGCCTCTACTCGGTGTGTCTGTGTTGTACTGTCCACTTTCAACCAGAGTTAATCAGACTCCTTCCTCACCGTTCGATGTGTTTCTTGTCCCCAGGCCTGACTGAGAGGTTATTAATGTGGTGATTTATTTGTCTAGTTGATGCGGGGGTTAGTGCAGGAAGCCTCAATGGCAGCTGCTGAGGGAGCGAGAGCGGAGAGACACCCCAATTCCCAGTCTCTCATTACAGCTTTTTAATGAAAAGGAGTGAAGGATTACACCCGACTCGATCCATCTGCCCTCACACCATGTGACAGTTGGCATTGTTCCTCATATTTCTGTTCAGGGGCCGGGTTTGAGCTGGTGAGGACACTGGGGTCCTGTTATTCAGACCTGTGGCCTGTGGCTTTGTTTAACCTTCGGATTTATTTGACGGTGTTTGATTTCTGAATGGAAAAGGGCCACCGTTTGATCCTACACATTATATTTAGACCTAGTTTAGAATGAGATTTTATTGCCGTGACACTGAGTTTTTCCCCCCAAAATTTGAATTAGATGAAAGATTGTAAGAGATGGGTGAACCATTCTATAACCACAACACACGCCATGGTTCCGCGATTACTACAGAATGTGAGCAGTTGCCCCAGACGTATTTTTAGGGTGTGTTGAGAAAATAAAAAACACTTTTCATATTTTTGTGGTTACCAACTGCTCGACAAACCTGTGAAATACGCTTCTGCGAACTTCAATCAACTCCTGGATACACCTAGACAGACGTGCCTGTTTTCTCATAGCAGACTTCCGACCAAACAACCCAGTCTAGTTTGAACTAGTCTCAGAACACTAACTTTCGTTGGTCTGACCTCCCTCTGTGCAGCATCACCAAGGAGAGCATTGTGGATGTGGAGGCCATGGTGAGGAAAGTGGAACAGAAGATTGAGAGTTGCACCCAGCAAGATGTGGAGCTGCACATTGAGAGGGTAGGCCTCGGTGCCTTCTAGCTCACAACACAATCATGACAAGGATCAAATTAAAAGCCTGTTTTAATGTTTTGTTCTGGCAACTCTGGGGCTCTCACTTGAAGTGTTACGCTGTTGCACCAGTCTCATTTGACTTGAATGAATCCCGCCCTCCGACCGGCGAACAGAAAGCACAGATTTGTTCCCTTTGTAGAACGCCAAAAAATCTGTACTTTCCTTCTTGGTTCTCTCTGTCTAGATATTTGTCATCAGCCAGGCTGAACCCCGCCTCCCCCTGCAGTTGGAAGACGCCGTCAGGCCTGACGGAGAAGGCGATGAGGTAAGGTGTAAATTCAAGAGTGGCACATTTTGTTTTGCAACGGTCATAATCGTCTAGCACACCTTGTGTTGTAGTAATTCATTCACAATTTGAATGTGATAAAAAAAAAAAATCACCCTTCAAAGGCCATCCATTTATTGCTCCATCATATATATTTGCTAAGTTGCATTACATCGGTCCATGAATTCTTTTGAAATTTGAATCACAATGTCTGTACTTAAGATTTATTTACTTTTCATCCTCATTAACTCAACTGACTGAGTTCTGGTCTGGTGCCTTATCCTAATTCAAAAAGATTTCTTCCACAGTAGTATTTATATATATATATAGAGAGTTGGTAAATAGTAATAGATGTAATAAAATAAATATTGGTATGATGTATCATTATCACAGTAATTCTGTGTTTGCATCGCAATCTCCTGCCCAGCATAGCCATGAAACAGCTGAGCCCCAGTCAAAGTTGATGCATGAAGCCAATCCCTGCAGTTGCAGTGGTGGGCCAGGTATGGGGGGGTGGGATTGTCAGTCACACGCTCTGTCAGTTTTTGGAGCACCTGGCTATCGCCCGGAAGCTCTGGCCGAGCCTGTCTCGTCTCTCGTGCCGGTCTTCCCATCCTTATGCGAGGGACCGGCTCAGAGCAGGATGTGACCGGTCACAGACTATTACCTCCAAACCCACCGGGACCTCTTAGGAAGCTTGACATCCAGAACCCTGGAAGTACTAGAATTCCTGGGATGAAATCTGTTGGCGTAGGGCAGCCCCCACTACTGTGCCACCCTCAATTGTATTTTTTTCTGGAAAGGGAAATGCAAGAACTCTCTATACAAATGAGATGGTATCAAGTCTGAATAAAGCACTTTGTTTTGTTTTAATTGTGTTTTGTTCTACAGGAAGGAAGAGCGACCGTCAACCAAGACACGAGGCTGGACAACAGAGTTATTGATCTCAGAGTAAGTCGTTTTTGTGCTACAATTGTCTAATCCAAAACCTTATTTCATAATACATTTTATTATCCCTGTGTTAGTTTAAGGAAGGGTGACACACTATTGTTTCATGACATTTGGAACCCAATACCAGTATCCCGTAAGGTTCACATAATTCAAAGGGTTTGTATCCGTTTTTTTGGTGCCGTGGCCATTTCCACACCTTTAGTGACAAGCAACAGACAGTGAGTCTGTGGAGATGGCCGTTAAACTACACTCGAAGCAGTGGCGCAGAGGGCCTTGCTGTTGTAATATATGATGTTTCCCACGTGGGTGATGGTGCAGACAGGAAGAGTCCCCATAGTGCCTACATACCCTGGCTTTGTCACAACACCTGTTCCGACAACAGGTTCCCTTTGAGCTTATGGATTTGGCCTGTTATCTCTCCCATACCGCAGAGCTCACAACAGCTATAAACGGGTCCTGACGCTGCAGCCAGCCGCTGCCTTTGAAGATAAAATGTGGAGTTCCATAGTGGACCCAGAGTAATGGCAAGGTGTCCAAATCAGTCCCTCTCCTAACTTAACTGTTCTGGAATTTCAGAGTGCGTAGAATTTCTTCTGTGTGTGATTGTCAATTCACCTTGAACGATTTCATACTTTGAATTGTGGGGTAATCAATTAAGTCGTATCCATCTTCATAGCAGGAACCATTGGCTGTCATTAGTAGGATAGAATACTCTTGGTGAAAGAATGCTATGATACTAGAGACCTAGTTGTAAACAAGTGTGACGTATGTCATGTTTTTTCACCCCTTCTCTCAGCACGCTGAGACCGCTCACCCGAAAGAAGAGAACAAACAGAACTGTGAACTTGAGAAAAAAACATGACTTACCCCACCCCCCTCCATCTAACAACCCACCCACTAGGTGTTCAAAACAGGAACCGCTGTATAGTTATGTAACTCTTGATATGCCAATCTAGTTGCTTGCTACGCTGGCTCTGGCAGTTTGGTTGGCACCATCCACATTTGCCTATTGTTGTTATCTTGTGTGTTCTTACCGTGGCAGTTATACATTACAACAATACCTCAGACAGATGTCTGTTGAAGCTTGAAGTTTGAAACTGGAGTTTGTTGATGTTGTAACTTGAATGTGGTTCATGCCCCCTTTATCATTTTGTTTTAGTTGATAAGATTAATCCCATTTAAGATGACTTGGGTTATTGACACTTGTCTGTCTGAGGCAATTCATGAAAATTGGTTAAGATCGAGTTGATTTAAGATCCTCACAGAAAATCATTAACGCTTAGGAGCTGATTCTTGATAAAGTGAAATCACACTTACTTACCGAAAGATGACACAATCCTTATAAGTTTGGACATATATGCTGTGATCTTATTACAGATGGTCTGTTATATCAGCCTTTTAACTGCGGCAAAATAGACTCCGTAGTCTACCTTGTATAAGTAAAGAACTAATATCTAAACCTTTTTTTCTTTTTATTTACACAAATTATTTTACAGCTCAGTTTGTGGTATGATAATATTGCTAAATAACTGTGTTTGAACCTCCTGAGACCTTGTGCAAATTGTCTTGTACCTGTTCATACAAGAACTTGTATTAAGTCTAATCAACATATTTGTGTTTCTTAAGTTTTCCGGAATGTGCTAAATACCTTTATACTAATCACAAAAAAAACTATTTGAAAGTGTCTGTGTTAATGCGTCTTTAAACCCCCACCCCTAGACAACCACGAGCCAGGCCATATTCCGTCTTCAGTCTGGAGTGTGCCAGCTTTTCAGAGAAACCCTTACCAATAAGGGCTTTGTGGAGATCCAGACCCCAAAAATCATATCAGGTGCCTGCATCTCTGCTGTCTTTCCACTCTTTCTGTAGAGGGTGAATCACATTTCTCTTCATTCATGCATAATTCGTTTTTAATTAGAGTTTTGAAGAAGTGTTGGCATCACTACCAAGAAACAAGCATGACTCACAGAGAGTGTGTCACACATTTTTCGTAGTTTTGTTTCACTGTTCTCAAAGTTGCCTGTAGTACGGCTTATGAGTTTAGACAACGTTTTCAGAATGCAAACTGGGTCAAGGATATACTTTAACAATCTCAATCTTGAATGGTATATAAAAAACATTTCACTCTTGCAAAGTATGATTTTATTTGCATGAGGATGTGTGAAAGTACAAGTCACCAACATGGAATGAAAGGCCTCTGAAGATGGCTGTTGTACGATAGACTTGTTTTTTTTATCTGTAACCATAGCCACCCACATGGCTCTTAGACTTGAACTGCCGTGGTGAAATAAGCACCGTTTTCACTTCCTTAAATTCTGACTGAACCAATGAAAATCGACCGAGCCTGGCATTTATACATTTAAAATTGCCGCATTTTCTGGTCTTGGGACAGCTTTGAATAAGCATTGTGTACTTTTCTGAAAACCACATTTTCCTGGTGCCAACGCCCATATCACGTAGACTACATCAAGCGTCATGTGGCCACCCACCCTTCAGTTTAGGACGTATTATCAGTGGTTTCATATGCCCTCTTTCTTTAACATCCAACGCACAGATTATTAGAAGTTTAATTTTTAGAAAAACAGTTTAACCTACATAAGGCTTAAGCATCTGTGCCAGCATATGCTAGCGATAAGAAAACAAAATCATACCAATATGATAATGTATAGCATTATAGGTTTTTGGACACATTTTTTGACGTCCTTTGAATCATCATCACTGAAGTTAACAAGGCGTGGTATATTCTATAATGGTTGTTTAGCCTTTGTGGGGAAATAGCCAAAAAATTTACCACTCCCTGTAAGCTATGCTGTTAGTATGTAGTTTAATTGAGGCTTATATGTGCATAATTTTATATCTTTCCAATTTGTTTTTAATTCAATGTTGCGCTGATCCCTTCTAGCGGCCAGTGAGGGTGGAGCCAATGTCTTCACAGTATCCTACTTCAAAACGAGTGCCTACCTGGCCCAGTCCCCTCAGCTCTACAAGCAAATGTGTATTTGTGCTGACTTTGACAAGGTCTTCTGTGTAGGACCAGGTAGGGAGGCTCTTGTTTATATACATACATCCGGAACTCTCCTTGATTAATTTATTATTGCTAGCAATCCAACAAGATTTCAGCCATTGATAGGTTGTACCCCCAGCCAGTACCAATCGCTTCAGTTTTTCCCAATAATTGAGAACATTCTCTCAGCAGGCTTCAATGTTATGCGTTTTAATTCTATGGAGTTGGTGACACGTTCTTACTGCAGGACTGGTTCCCAAAAACTGATTAGAAGTTACGGGACCACCTCAAGCCAAGTTACATAATACATTACCTGGCTAGATGGTTCAAAAGTGACACCATGTGGTCTGCTATATGTACTTCTATAGAGAATACACCAACACATTTTTTAGTTATTGTGCAATACACATGTGCCATTTTGATTTGTATATTTTCATTTGTTGATTCTTAAAACATTTTGGTAATGGAAAATCATTGCACGTCTTGTCATCTGTTTCCAGTTTTCAGAGCAGAAGACTCCAACACCCACCGTCACCTGACGGAGTTTGTGGGTCTGGATATCGAGTTGGCCTTCAACTACCACTACCACGAGGTTATTGACTCCATAACCGATACCATGGTCCAAATCTTCAAGGGTTTGAGAGACCAGTAAGGATTTAACACCTCTTCACCTTAAGCATTTATGTTACTACACCGCCATCTACTGATCAGATAGTATACTGCCGCAACTGTATGGTAGTCCCAAACCGTAGCTCCCGCTTGTTTTCAGTTGAGACCGAATCGAGGGTGAATTTCTTGAAGTCCAACTTGCGTTTCTTAGTTTCCAGACAGAGATCCAGACGGTGAATAAGCAGTATCCCAGCGAGCCATTCAAGTTCCTGGAGCCCACCCTAAGGCTGGAGTACACAGAGGGCCTAGCCATGCTCCGTGAAGCCGGTGTGGAAATGGGAGACGAGGAGGACCTCAGGTCAGAAAGATACCAGTCACCAACCAAAGGCAGTCCCAATATGAAGAATTTTTGATACATGTTTAAACTGTGTTTGAATTGTGCAACTTTTTCTTTAACCTTTTCCATAGCACTCCTAATGAAAAACTACTTGGACGCTTAGTCAAAGAGAAGGTACACTAGACGTATACTTAGGCTCATCATGTGCTGCCATAACCATTGTTTCAATTGTGTAGCCCCTTTTTTGACTGCTGAAGCATGAAGACTGAATCAAACACTTTTTTGTCTCCCGTTTTGTAGTATGACACTGACTTCTATGTGCTTGACAAGTACCCCTTGGCAGTGAGGCCTTTTTACACCATGCCTGACCCCACTAGCGCTGTAAGTTCATTACCACAGAATTGACCTTGCACATTGATTAGCTTTCAATCAAGAATTTTACTGTTTGATGTAATCCCAAAAAAAAACAAAAAAAAACTTAACCTTTTTTTTCCACAGAAATACTCCAATTCGTATGACATGTTCATGCGAGGCGAGGAGATTCTATCTGGAGCTCAAAGAATTCACGATGCCCAGATGCTTACTGAAAGAGCCATGCACCACAGTATTGGTGCGTTGACAAATTTATCCCTGATTAATTTATTTCCATATCACAACCACATAGTACAAGATAGTATTCACAGTTCCAAATAAATGTTCTCAAGCTGACACTACACCAAAGTTGTTAGGGGGACACTAATGTTAACATTACAAACTAAACATTCTGTATATATACAATTGAATTACTGCATTCCCTTAAATAATTTGAATGTACATTTATGTATAGATCTGGAGAAGATCAAGTCATACATTGACTCCTTCCGGTACGGAGCTCCCCCTCATGCTGGAGGTGGCATTGGTAAGAAACGACAGACGGTTGTTCCTCTTTCGTCTTCTTGGTTGCCCCACCCCACCCCATATGAATGTATGTGTTCTCTGTGTCAGTGATATTATTCTAATTGAATAAATCAGTGACGTGTAAATGTCTTGTGCTCCTCCAGGTCTTGAAAGAGTCTGCATGCTGTACCTGGGTCTCCACAATGTTCGTCAGACCTCCATGTTCCCACGTGACCCTAAGCGCCTGACACCCTGAAGACCTTATTGGATCCCTGCCCATTATTGAGTTTGCAGATGCTGATTAACAGAAGCAAGGACTATATTTCAATCTGCCAATAAATAGATGACTGTGTCACTGAATAAAATAAAAATAGAAAATGATGCATAGTTTTCTCAAAAGTTGTGCTGGTGATTGTTGTATTAAATTACAACAAATACTGAATATTATTTTAAAATGGAAAATAAGTTTGCACAAAGAAATGGTATTTGGTCAGGAAATCTGATTTGAGTCACCTAATTTGTTAAAATAATATTTATAAGAATAGTCATCAATGTCTTAACACTTTTTTATGGAGTTAGTGTTGATCTAAATCTTTGTCACTAATACGGATATCAAGCAATGTGCACATTAATGCAAGGTTTGTAATTGGGCAATTTAAAATGAATAAAACCATGATTAACCTGAACATAATTGCGTTTACGTCTTTTGTCTTTGCCGTTGTAATCTTAACATCTTACTGATTTACAGTTAACTCCCATTTAAGGAATTTAAAACTCCAAGATGCACAAAGCAAGAAGGGAAAGCAGAAAATATGTATTATACTTGATATTTACTTTTAAATATTTTACATTGGATAGGAGATGAACAACAGTCACACTTAAAAGAGCATTACACATACAGGGCTCGATTAAATAAAGTGCGTTTGTTATTTTGTCCAAACAGAAGACAACAGCATTTAATACATATATGTTCAAATTCTTCAATTACTAAAACTACACGGATCGGACAAGGTTTTGAGAATAAAAAATATACAAATTATGCACATCTAACAGGTCTATTGCCCACCAATGACTCATGACTGACAGGAGCTGCTTTACCCTGTTACATTAAACCTGTGAGATTGAAACAAAGAATGATAAATAAATTATATTCAATGGATTTCTATTCCATTGCATTGCCACCAATTTCCAGGATGAAGAGAAAGATGTGTACGATATCAACATAGATTGAGAGAGCTGCAAAAATATACTCCTCTGGACTGATGGACATCTCACGGTTTCCGATTAACAGCTGGGTGTTATATGCTAAAAACTGGAAAAAGACAAGGACATTCTCAGATTTTCAACAGTTCTCAAGGAGCATTTGCAGGACTGAGAAGCAGCAGACTCACCAGAGTGTACACGATGGCTCCTATTGCAGCATAGAGCATATGGAGCCATGGGACCTGTTGAGTAACAATCCAGTGAGGACTTGTATTGAAATCAACAAACCTTTCTCTGCCTACATGACAAGAAAGATTTGTTGATGAAAATATGTTTGACATATCTTCGGCAATAACTATGTGGAGATATAACTTACATATTTGAAAGAGAGTACAATGGACGTGACGATGCCTGTAATCAAAACCACCATGCCGAGAATACAAAAAAGTCCCCCGCAAGAAGTCAAATCCACCTGTCACAAGAAAGTAATTCATTAACAGAAACGATCCGAGTGCAATACTGTGTAATGCATTTATAATGTATGTAAAATGTAATACAAAACCAGCAACAATCCATGTGTCGACAAGTCCATATTGAAATAACTAAAATAATTCTGTTAGTATAGCAAATTGACATAGAATCACTTTGTTATAAGAAACACTCACCCACGATCTTCAATATTAATATTTAAAGAGTTTCCCATTGTAATCCAAGACAAAGGGATTATTTTACACTACCAACAAAGTCACTCTGTCAATGGCCACAGGCTACAGAACTAAGATCTATAAAGGCAGACTTCTACAACCTTATCTACCTTTGTTTGAAAGCAGAAGATGGTGACAGCTACACACACTATTGCAGTAATTCCAATTGCAAGAAACACTGCTTTTGTCTCATAGTAGCTGTAAAAAACATAACATAAATTAATCTTAAACACTGCACAACTTGCTTGTCATATGACTTGTAAAGAAATAACAATCTAAACATTTTGAAAACCCACCTGGAAATTGTTCCAGTCATATAGGACATTGCTAGGGTCTTAAAGGAAGAAAAGACATTTACATGAACAGTAACTTAAAAACTAAACTATTTCATATTTTGTTTTATTTTAAACATCCTTCACATGACTAAATTTGTCTTTTTAAATATCACTCACAAACACAAGCAGAAGCAGTAGATTCCACGGATAGCGTCTCCTAAACATGTTGATAAATATGAAAAACCTTTTTAGAATACTCATGACTGACACACTGAGCTCATCAAGGGCAAAGTTAGACTTACCTTGGTCCTTTACAGCAAACCAGAATACAGTAAGTGACAAAATAAACCCCACTGTGGAGACATGGAGAACTTGTCATGAGTGAACTTGCAATTTATCAGAAAAATGAATCATATAATCTTTTCTCATCTTATTTTATTCAAGTACTCACAATGATCCCCAACATATGGCAGGGTATTTGATTACAAAGCTTCTCACTGATTCACTGTCAAACATCATAGAACATGCCATGTGTATTAATCTGCTAAAATAAACCCATAAAAATGATAGATATATGAAAATATTTTGTATCTTGGATACCTACACAAATGTAAACACAGCCACAATTGAAAGGGTGAGGAAGAGTTGAGCAGCCAATATTAAATAAACCTGTCCCAACAAATAAATAGAATTGGTTTAATGTACTTTTGTAACAAATAGATAAAACCCACCACATTTGTAAAATATCAATTGTGAATCTTTAGCAAAAAAAAGTCCCATACTTTTCTTATGAATGCATGTCGAATAGCAGTGTTTTCCCATGTACTAGGGTCATGATCATCAATTTCACCTGCAATAAAATTTTGAGAGAGTCAGTGTAATGGGTTATAGTAGATAACTTTCTTAAAAAATCAAATAACTGTTTAGAACCCATACGAGCGCTGCAGAACCTGAGCTTAATGTGGTTGTTCCAGGAGATATGGTTGGTATTACCGTGGGCATCACAGGTGGAGGATAACCTGGACCAAACCTCATACCAGTCTGGGAGTAGATGTCTGTTTGTCCTGGGTACTGAGCAGAGGCCTGGCTAGGGTCCATGTTTGGACCTTGGTTATAAACAGGTGGTAGGGGGGCACCATCATGCACAGGCAGCCAATAGGTTTGCTGAAGTGGGTAGTTATCATACTTAGGACTGTTAAGTGCATCCTCATAGGTTGGAGGATAATTTTTTTTAGCCATGGTTCCATGAAAACAATTTCCTTTGGAATAAATTACAGTAAATTACGATAATCTTTGGATGTGAAAAGTAACTGTTATTGATTGCACACTATAATAAATTATAAATACAATCCTACAATGGGGAAGAAAAGTGCATACAACAACAATAAAGTAAGATTACAGTTAATAGATGGATTAATTATTTAATTAATCAAACCAAATATTAAAATCCTATGCATGTTGACTTTGTTATTATCAACATGAAAAAATAATTAAGCAGTTTTCTAACTATTGGTTTAACATATGGTTGTAAATATACCCCCTAAACAACTATGCATTCCTATTATCACACACTCAACCCCACATTTAGAATGTGTATTCTATTTTACATTTTAATCCAGTGGTAATTTAGTAAGATAGTACACAATGTTAACCCTATCCAAAGGCGAACAATTTAGGTCACTTGAGAATATCTGTTTACAACGACGCGAATGGAACACCTTTTGTGTTAGCCTCTATTCGTAAAAAACAACTAACCTGTGTAAGTATTCGAAAATTGTTTATCCAGGTATTCCTTCTCCAATCGTTGTCGGCGGTAGGTGGTAGGTTCCTGAACTAGGCTACTGCACTTCAGTAACGTGTGTAACCAATGATGGAAGGTTCCATCAGAGGATATAATTACACGTAGAGATAATTTTCTTTAATTAGGTGATAAACGTGTTCTTTGGTAATGTCAAGTACAAGACGTCTGTCACATTACTTGACGTCTGTCACATTACAACAAAAAATATTTGACAGATTGTTCTTAATACACCTGTAAAGGTGCGCTTGTCTTTGTACAGATAGGTTTACCATACGGTTTCACACCATCCTGTATAATTCAATAAGAAAATAGCAAATCTTGCTTCACTGTGATTAAAATTAATGATCGCTGGACGACTAAAACAATGGATCAAACTATTTCTCGAAAAACCTATCAAAACTTAACATAAAAAAGAGTCAAACATGAAACTTGTACAGCACTTTGCCTCTTTTTCGATTTAGTTCAAAACATGTCATAACTGTATTTCAACACCTAAAACTTCAGATTCTCAGAGAACAGAGCAATGTGTTTAATTTGGAAAATAAAATAAAAGCTTCATTGGATTACAGTGGAGTGCTTGTTTTTTTATTTAATCTTAAATTCTATGCTGTTTTAAAATATTAGAACACATTTCTGTTGGAATATTGTTAAGAATGGTAAGCCAAAGGAACCCTTATTGTTTTTGGACCACTTTAAACATTCTATGAGGCTCACACTGCTCCGCGTATTTTCCTCTCTTTATAATATTTTTTTGTCTTATAATGTATTTATTATCTACATGTTCGTTTAGTTGTTTAAATATATTTTAATTTTATAATATATTGCTGGAAAAAAACATAGTCTCATTTGGTCATCCCTGTATAAAGACAAAAAAAGATATAATAACGTTTGATTACTTGCGTGATAGCTAGCTACTACTAGATTTTAATTTTGAATAAGCGTGACGTACCTTAACTCGTCATCATTGTTCCTCCCATAGTCATGGCGTTTCCTGATTCGATCACAGCGTTACTTGTGGCTGCATCCCTTTGCGTTGTGTTATGTGTACTTCTGCGATTTAGACGAGTGGGACGAATTGTTTTTAAAGATCTGATAAAAGAAATAATGGCACGCTCTGAGAAGCCATTGTTTCGAATCGCGTGAGTTGAGCCCTTTACTCAAATGTATTTGAATTCTTACAATGTCTAACTCGAATTGAAAACAACATCACTATCATAAGCATCAGTAACGTGTACAAGCTAGCCATTGTAGAAGCAAAAGCTGTTACCCCTGTAATAACTGTTTAAGCATTTGCACTTTAGGTATACATTGTACACAAGAACTAGACTGGGCTACCTGTTCTACAAAAGACAGATGAGGAAAGCCCGTGACCAATTCCCTTCTGGACATTCCAAAACGGAACCAATGGAATTGCATGGTATGTTGCTAGAGATTACATATATTATTATAATTGATTTAATTGACTATTTTGATTATTTATACATACATACATTGCTAAAGAAGAGAAGAAGCTTTATGGTCGTACAAGTAGCCTTTGAGAGGCTCATTGCATAATTCACTGAAAACGTCTGTGTTCACAGGTATCAAAATTATTCCAATACCTGTTCTGTCCGATAACTACAGCTACCTTGTGATTGACACAACCTCCAGTGTTGCAGTGGTTGTGGACCCTGCCGACCCACAAAAAGTTCAGGTACCATTCTACCCTTGTTTGTAAATGTAAACAAACACAGCTGGGTTTGCAAAATAGCAAGTTTAGAACCTTGAAAATGACTATGGTAAACTTGTGTACGCTTGCTTGTCTGCTGTAATAATAAATAAGATAGTGGGAGTTGGCACCTATTCCCATAGTTGAGTGGAGAAGGACTGCTCAGCCTCTTGAACTGGTGAGCGCAGAACTTGGATTTGCCTTAGTGACAGTGACCGGATATGCAGCACAGGTCATTAGATAGATATAAAAGTCAGTGATCCCTTTTACCGATTCTGCCAATACAATGTAAGTTGGTAATGAATTTCTATTATCAGCAAATCAAATTTTAGAGCCCACTTGGCAAGAGTAATATTCATATACATAACATTGTATAATGTTATCACAACACCTCTGAGATGGTCCAGTTCGCAACAGCTGTGGAGCTATAGCCTTTCCCTATACTCTGTGATTCTCCCCTGCCATAGAATCAGAATCAGAAACATCTTTATTGCTGTGTATATGTAGAGATGCAATATACTTACTGAGAATTTGACTTTGTCAGCTAGAGAATTGTAATCTGATGCAACCTAAAACAGACTGACATTGACCTAACAGTGCATTACCTATAAGAAAGACATACACAAGAGAAAACGCATGACATCAACAATGCAGCAAGCAACTTGGACGTACAGAATGTTTGTATACAATTAGGTGTTTGTTGAAATTTGATGAGGAAGGAGAATGATTGTGCATTGAAGGTAAGTGATACTGTTCAAATAAATAGGACTAAGCAGTTGTATTTCCAAAAGGTTAATACACTGCTTGTTACACAAACACTTTTTGATTGAAATTCCTGAGAATTAGAGCTACACTTGCCTCAGTCATGTAGTGATATATTGATTGCTTTGTAAGTAATCTAACCCAATTTGTTGTTTGCTATCTGTAGTCATTTGGTGTAAGCAGTCTCTGAACCAGAACGTGTGTCAAGGTACACATCCCGCGGATGTAATTTACCTGTTGTTTATGTTGCCCGATGAAATAAACTGTATGCCCACATATTGATGGATATTTCTATAACCCTATAGACAGTCCTGGAGGAAGAAGGTGTAATGTTAGAGGCTATCCTATGTACCCATAAACACTGGTAGGAACCTACATTTTGAAAATAATATTACGCCATCACTTTGTGATCCCCTTTATACATCTCTACTGTTCAGATTGTTTTCTGTTTAAAGGGATCACAGTGGAGGGAACAAGGGGCTGAAGAAGCTTCATGGCTCATGTCGTGTTTATGGGAATTCAATCGATAACATTCCTGGCCTCACACAGTAAGTTTTAAGCCTTGGGGCAGGAAGGCATAACACCACTAGCATATAACACTGAACTTCTGTTTGTCTCAATATGTCATACTTAGTAGGCAGTACTGTGCCAAGGTTTCAGGCAGGTGTGTAAAAAAATTAATGTAAGAATGCTTTTCAAATAATATAAATGTTGAGTTTTATTTTTTATATTCAATTAATACAATGCTGAGTGAGTAATAACAGAATGTATATCAAATCAGTAATTAGTGTGACCACCATTTGCCTTCATAACAAAATCCCCTGCCTATAACGTATGCACAGTACTGCAGCAGTAGGACTTTTTCACTGGGTTATGTTGGGAAAAATTGCTGAACTCTTTTATTCAGGATCACATGGAAAAGTGAAGTACACATTCTGATGTCGATATTGTTTAATAAAAATATTTCAAAGTAAACCCCCCCCCCCCCCCAGGTCCCTTGATCACATTGTTTTTCAAGTAAAAAATTCAGTAATCTATGGTAAGACAAATATTTCATTAGATATACCCCACTAGTATTCATAGTAGATGTAGTACATAAAGCCCTACCCTACACACAAACCCAAGATAATCCTCAGCCATAATAGGTGACCCAACACATTGCTTTGTATTGTCAGCCCTCTGGCAGACAAAGACTCCATAACAGTGGGCCGCATGCACTTCAAGGCCCTCTTCACCCCGGGACACACTGTAGGTCACATGATCTACTTGCTGGATGGCAGAACAATTGGGGGACCATCCAGCCTATTCTCTGGAGACCTGGTGTTTCTGTGTGGGTGTGGTGAGTTAATTTCATACACAGTAGTCTGGTTAGTATTTTGTTTATGACGATAATGGACAAGCTTCTTACTAATTCTACACGTTTGGTGTGTTTTTTAGGAAGGATGTTTGAAGGCAGTGCCACAACCATGTTGTCATCTCTAGACACAGTTCGGTCCTTAAGTGATAAAACTCTGTTGTGGCCTGGTAAACATTCCGTGTTCTCTGATATATGTCAGCCTCAGTGTTACAGCATGGTGATATGTGTATTGACTTTGCTCTTGGTGAACGGCCTCCATCTAGGTCATGAGTATGCAGAAGACAACCTGCTGTTTGCTGCTGTGGTTGAACCACAAAACGCTGCCAGGGAGAGCAAATATCAGTGGGTCCTACAGCAGCGGGGTCAGAAGCTGTGCACAGTGAGAATAATCTGTCTTCATTGTAATGCCATTCTGGCACACAAACCCAATGGAATTCACGCTGCTTGGGGCCATGACAGTAAAGCTTATCTGAGGCCTGACAGGATAGGATATTTGTTGTCAAATACTATATCTGTATCCTTCTTGACTGCTGCTGTAACCAGATTCAGTTGCATAAACAACAAATAACTGAGTTATGTCTAAAATCTAAATACCGGTATGTCAAAACCTCATCTATTTAGAAGTATTTTTTGACCCATACAATTTAGTAATTTTAACCTTTTCAATGAATGCAAACAATTTTTTTTAATGTCTACAATCTGACCCACATTTCTTTCTTACATATTTCCCATTTCTTTCTTACATTTTGACAACATTAAATAATGTAGTTTTCATTCAATATACTGTGTATTGTTAGTCAGTTAAACAGACATTTGTATAACATAGTAGAGTTCAATTTCAATGTTTGTTATCTTTTTTTCCAAGAGTCCTTCCACGATTGGGGAGGAAAAAGCATACAATCCATTCCTACGTATCCATTCTCCGGACCTTCAGATGGCTCTCGGCCTCCAGCAATTCCAGGAGGAGGACTGGACCCAGTTTAGGGCTCGTGTGCTAGAGGAACTGCGGAGGCGCAAAGATCTTTACAAAGGAAGATAGTAAAAGTGGGAAAACACATGCTGCTAGTCTAGTAAATAATAACAGGAATGATAACAAGAAACATTTAAAAACTCACCCGGCCTAGCTGATATTAGACTGGGGGATTGTGCAGGTATGTGTTGTTCAATGAAAGCAATCTTAAGAAACATATTTAAGTTAATATAAGCCAATTGAAAAACTAATTATTCAAGTTATAGAGGATCTCAAAAGTTCAGAGTGTGGTCCTTTTATTTGACAAACGTTTGTTTATTCATCAAACAAAGCACATTTCATTTGAGGGTACAATATTATTTTGTGTAGAATGTCTGCGTTAGCTCTTGTTCATGAGTTGGCAATTGCGGCATTGACATCCGTTTTTGACCATTGTATTATTTATTCAATCAAACAATGTCTATACCTCTCAATGAAAGAATATTTGGTACGCCTTGTGTGCTAAGTATAATTACATGTTTATTTCCAATATGTTGCGCATTTCAAGAATAAGCTTCTGAGATTAATTACTTATTTATGAAGAGACTGGTACTTCAGTTATTTGCAATGAATTGATTTCCTAACTATAGCACGTCTATTCCATACATATCAGGAGAGGGGATTTGGTTAACTTGATGCAGTTGCTACTTGCTTTCCAGACACTAAAGCTTAAGACCTATTTAAAGGGATGTGATTATTTACTATTTATAACATTTAGCAAGATTGTAATTACCAACTTTGCTACTTGAATTTGAAAACGTATTTTATAAAAAAAAAGAAGCTAATATTGTTTTCTGTAATAGACCATCCTTTTATTGAGATGTGCCAAGCTATTCTTGGTGTATTCAAATAAATAAATTCATCATCTACAATTTCAACTAATGTTTTATTCACTGGAAAACAGCATGGACCCTATTTGTGTGTGTGGAAGTGTCTGCTAAGACCACATGCATGTATTTGCAAAGACAAAGAGTTTTGAGTCGTAGAGTAATGTATAAAGTTTGCATTAGTCAGTAAAGGTTTTCTATAATAAATAATTATAATGTATGATAGTTTAATAACGTTACTAAAAATGCTATTATTAAGTTTTGCAGATGTAGCCACCGCTATTCTAATTGCTTTCATTACACATTGATACTACTAAGCATTAATCTAGACTACTTTGAGCAGGATGACAATCCGAATATTACCAACGGCACCCCATACCTTAACATCAAGCATAGCATGTCCCAGATCCTCCACTGCCTCAACAATCTTGGGAGGAACTCAACTTCAAACACAGACTTCAAGCAGACATGAACTCATTTAAAGATAGTTCCAGGAATTTATTCACATTAAATAAACAGTAATAGAGCAGAGACAGTATCGTATCCTGTGTGGGGTTTCTGGAATGTTAGTGTAAGAAATAATTTGTAAAAAAATATTTATTTGGTCTTTCTCACACACATACAAAGGGGGCGTGGTCGGAAATGGCTCCTGGTTTAGCGTCAAGTATGCGGAAATAGGAAGTAAAGCTTAGTCAACAGAAGCGTATGAGTTAGTAAGATCTATTGACGTCTATTACTTTTCTTTCAAGATGCTTAAGGCTGTTATCTTAATTGGGGGTCCTCAGAAAGGTGAGAATACGTACCGTAATTAAAAGCCATTGTAGGTAACGATATACCTCGAGGTCCAATAATATTATGTACAACATCTGATATCATCTTCATAACATCCTAAAAGTAAACCTACTAATCTGCTGGGCTCGATGCACCAGATCCCCAAAGTTAGTTGTTAGCTAGCAATATAATGCCACTGTCAATGACGACGTGGCGTTCGTACAGCACCTCAAACATACAAGTTTATCAGGTTTTATCAGTTGCAGACAAGGGATTAGTAAAATCATTGGTGAACAGTCCTTTAAACATAAGAATGCTTAGCTAAATAACCTCGAAGTATAGTTCCGAGTACTAATTATTTTAATCTGTAAAATATGTATTATTTTGCAGGTACACGGTTTCGACCACTATCTTTTGAGGTACCCAAGCCCCTATTTCCAGTGGCTGGTGTGCCGATGCTACAACATCATATTGAAGCATGTGCTAAAGTAAATTCCTTTTTTACCTGATATAAATAATAGAATAAACAAAACGTACGAGCCCTTTATGAGAAAGTTTTTTCAACAAGTGTGTAATATGTATATTGTATATATATGTTTTAACATATCTCTTCTTCCCAGGTTACGAATATGAAGGAGATATTGCTCATTGGGTTTTATCAGCCAAACGAGGAACTGACCAGATTCCTGTTAAATGCACAGCAGGAATTCAAAATATCAATTAGGTGAAAATAGCTATACAAAAGTGGAAAGTGGACAACTTGACTACTAGTCAGTTAATTTTTTTATTAAATAGTTCCATCAATCTCTTTTATTTTCTTGGAATGGCTATACAGGTACTTGCAGGAATATTCTGCCTTGGGAACTGGAGGGGGCATCTACCACTTCAGAGATCAGATTCTCTCTGGGAGTCCGGAGGCTTTCTTTATTATGAATGCAGATGTCTGCTCTGAGTTTCCTCTTCCACAGATGCTTAACTTTCAGAAAGAGCATGGAGATCCAAGCAGTTTTGTTATACTGGGGACAACGGTGAGTCCTCCTTGCATGACGTGTTTATGTCCACAGAGGTACAAGTTGAGCGTACAGTTTGTGAGTACACTTTACCTAAGACTTATAGTCTAATCAATGCCCAAACTATATCCTCTCACAGGCAAACAGAAAGCAGTCAATGAACTATGGTTGCATTGTAGAAAACCAGCAAACCAATGAGGTAATGGTTCAACCTGGATATTACTTGTGCAACATGCATCCACCTACCATGAAAACATACTGTACTTTTATTTTTTTGTATCATCATTTTAGGTTTTACATTATGTGGAAAAGCCTGGCACTTTTGTTAGCGACATAATCAACTGCGGAATATACCTGTTTACCCCTGACATCTTCCAACACATTGGATGTGTCTTCCAGAAGAATCAGCAGGACATGCTGTTGTGAGTGGGTGGATTCCCTCATCCCATCTGCATGAATACCATTGATTCCTTTCCCTTGGTTCTCCTCATTTGTCTTTTTTCCTTTCCTTCCCTATTCTGACATCATTTCTGTTTCCTGTTCCCCAATCACAAGATATCCCTATGCTGGGTAAGTTTGTTCAATAGATTTCACATAGGAATTGTTGTGGGCTGTGTTGCCAAGCCTCAGGTATTGCAGCATACTCTGGTGCTACATCTGTGTTAGTTAGGACATAGAAATTGCAATTTCTTTTGTTGTAACATATGGAGTATATGTAATATATTTTTGGAAAAAAAATATATTTTATGCATAGAATTCAGTTACAAATGTAGCACTGAACTAGGGCATGACTACATTCAAATGTATTGTGAGCAGAGCATATCAATCCACCATTCAGGAAGGCCACATTTCTGATTTGTCAACGCTTTACATTTCCCCCTGGGCTCAATCTATTTTAACATTTCACCTGTCAATTTTAACACTCATTTCCATCCCTTGGGGTCTCATCTTTCATTAGCTAAGATGTAATATATTAAATATAATCAAAATGGGAAGCTTTGAAACTACAGCCTGAACCATGTGAACCAACACCCTGAAGTGTTTTTAGTGTTTTGTTTTTTTTTCATTCCAATATGTCCTGCTACGGGGCGGCACGGTGGCGCAGTGGTTAGCACTGTTGCCTCACAGTAAGAAGGTCCTGAGTTCGAATCCCACCTGAGGGCCTTTCTGTGTGGAGTTTGCATGTTCTCCCCGTGTTAG
>JAVQJS010157067.1:0-12559 GCA_036024795.1 Galaxias rostratus
AACCCCACCCACTACTGAATAAACCCCACCCACTCACTACTGCATGAACCACACCCATCCACTCATTACTAAAAAAAAAACACTCATCCACTCACTACTGAATAAACTCCACCCATCCACTCACTACTGAATAAACCCCACCCATCCACTCACTACTGCATACACCCCACCCACCCCTCCACTCACTACTGAATAAACCCCACCATCCACTCACTACTGCATAAACCCTACCTTCTTGATCCTAGAAGAATTGAGCAGGGCTACTGGTTGCCTTGGCTGCTCACTCAATAATAATAATTAAAAAAAGTAGCCCAGCCGTAACCCAAGAGTGTTAACACCCTTCACCCTCGCCTGGAACAGAGGTAATCTATCTGCTCCGACGGGGTAATCCCTAATCAGAAGGGGCTTGATCATGTGAACAGGGGAGGAGAGGGAGGAGGGGGGGACGTGCCTTGCGTGCAGCCCCTTCCAACTGCTTCTCTTTGTCTTGGAGTTGCGTCTTCAAAGGGCGAAGCTGGTTCTCGGCGTTCCTCAGCTAGCTCGGGAGGAAGGAAGGAAGGGATAGATTAGGGAGAAAAAACGAAGGAGATGGGTGGGAGGGTTAAAAAGACGGGAACGGGCGTTATCCGCCGAGGCGTCATCAAAGCACGGAACAACTTAGCCCTCTTAACCAGCCTCAAAACAAGTGGCTCAGACATATGAAGGGCTGTGGACCTTGACACTCACACACACACACACACACACACACACACACACACACACACACACACACACACACACACACACACACAGACAAACACACACCCTGTACCTCAGAGGTGAGGGCCTCCAGTCGGCTGTGAGTGGAGACGGTGTGTGTGTCTGCTCGCGTGCAGAGGCGAGCGTTCTCCTCCAGACTGCGCTGGTAGCGCTGCTGCAGCTCCTGCAGCTGGTCTGCCATGTCCGCTGCTGTCTGCCTTAGATAAGCCATCTGGGGGAGACAGACACAAACAAAGGGACACAATGACAATAAATAGCTGCAAGTAAACCAAAGCAGAAAGAAACGGGTAAAGAGAACACAAAGCTCTTCAACCATATATAACAGAAGGTCTCAGCTTGTGTTGGTCTAGAGCAGGTCTCTGCCTGTGTTGGTCTAGAGCAGGTCTCGGCCTGTGCTGGTCTACAGCAGGTCTCAGCCTGTGCTGGTCTACAGCAGGTCTCAGCCTATGTTGGTCTACAGCAGGTCTCAGCCTGTGTTGTGCTAGAGCAAGTCTTGGCCTGTGTTGGTCTACAGCAGGTCTCAGCCTGTGTTGGTCAACAGCAGGTCTCAGCCTGTGTTGGTCTAGAGCAGGTCTCAGCCTGTGTTGGTCTACAGCAGGTCTCAGTCTGTGTTGGTCTAGAGCAGGTCTCAGCCTGTGTTGGTCTACAACAGGTCTCAGCCTGTGTTGGTCTACAGCAGGTCTCGGCCTGTGTTGGTCTACAGCAGGTCTCACACAGTGCTCACTGAGTCCATAATGCAGTTACATCATTAATGCAGCCATTTTGGGCCACTTCCCTCATCCCTTAATCCTAGACATCAGGGAGTTATGTTAAGTTCCCATCTCGCCGTCTGAAGACTCACTTCTCGGCGGGGTATATGGAGCTCAGCTTGGAGTCCAAGAAAGAATATCAGATTTGTGATTTTATTTCATATGAGTGCTTAAGTCTGGAGCGTCATATTAGGAGGCCCCCATTGAGAGAGAAACCCAATCTGATGAATTCTCATTACTTTGGCAATCAAAGTGCCCCCCCCCCCCACCACCCCCAGGTTCTCCCTTGCCCTTCCACTCCTCTCTTTCTTTCTATCCCTCGATCCTCCGTTCTTTGCCACCAAGGCGGAGGAGAGAAGCAGCTCGGGTAAATCCTTGATTGGCCAGAGTCTCTCCTCCACTGGGGATTAAAAAATATGTTTGAGGACAATGAACGGGAGAGAGAGAGAGAGAGAGAGATACAGAGAGAGAGAGAGAGAGAGAGAGAGAGAGAGAGAGAGAGAGAGAGAGAGAGAAAGAAAGAAGGAGAGAGAGAGAGAAGGAGAGGAGGGGGGTTAGAACCAGGACGCCGGCGCGGAGCGGAGCTCGGAGCAACGAGAAGGCAAAGAGACAAAAAGACAGAGATCAATATAAGAGGCTAATATAATTGAATTATTAAGAAGAGGGAATCGGCAGGGTGCAGGTGCTCCGTGTGCACGGGCCGGACGGGGCGTGCAGCCAGAGCTAGCAGGCTGATAGGAAGCCTAATAAAAGACAGATTAGAGACGCATGAGGAAGAGGGAGAGAGAGAGAAAGAGGAGGGGGGGAGAGAGAGAGGGATGATGGGGGGATCGGTCTTTACCCAAAGGACTGACGGCCCCCACATAACCTTTCACTGCAATATGCACGGCGATATTGGTCACCATATCAGAATGTTAAACACACACACACTCACTTACTCACACGATGTGCGTGTGTGTGTGTGTGACAGAGATTAAATCGCAAGCCTTTAGTTTTAACCTACTATGCTGACAGGTCCAAGACTCAGGAAAAAGTATGCCTCTCTTCGGCTCGAAGTTTTAAACTAAACTGTTTTCATCAACTCTAAGTGGTTTAAAATGTAAACTCTTCAATATGGATTTATTTTGTGTGGCCATGCAAGTTTATAACAAAGTTAAATGTGTGTGAAAAGCCCTTATTTTCCTCGTAAACTATTTGTGAAGAAATTTCTCTCTGAAAATTAAATCAAACGTAAATCTTAACTTGGCTTTAATGCAGAGTCAATGGCTCCACATTTGTGTGAGTGAAATTGTAACACGCGTGCAATTGAATAAGTATCTGTTCATCATATATGTCACACATCTTCACTCTGATCTGCTTCACATTCCCAGTTGTTCTCATGCAGGCTACAGGCTACAGCGTCTGTTTTAACAGGGCCACTTCTCTGGCTTGAAACGAATGTGGAAAAAGGACGAGTACTAAAACAATTTGTCTGAACAAAGTTCCGCTGTTTATGTCTATCATTATAAGACTAGAACACACACACACGCAGAGACACACACACACACACACACACACACAAACACAGAGACACACACACACGCAGAGACACACACACACACAGGCAGACACACAGACACACACACGCAGAGAGCTGTGTGACAGCGATGCATTATCACCTTCCTTTCAGTGAGATCCAACAGACAGTCGCGGCGGCAGCAATTAGATAATGAAGACACAGCTCCCGGGGAATCCATGGCTACAGACAATTAATTAACTAATTAGTCTAACGAGGTCTCTAATGCCGCGCTGTTCTTTGGCAGCCGATATGAATACATTAACATGGCTAATTAAATTAAACAGGTGCTGATTTCACAGCTGCTTGCCACACTCCACACACTGGCGCTCACACACGCCAAGACAAGAAATTCAACAGGCATGTGTGCATGTGTGTGCGTGCGTGCGTGCGCACGTGCACTGCTTGACTCTGACGTCTCTTTTGGCACTCCACCAAAGCCATAACGATATGCAGATCAAGTAGCGTGTGTGCTTGTGTGCCGCTCCGCTCCCTGTGCTTGTGCGAGGCTGGCATGCCCTTGAATCAAACGTGCACCCACTTGTCAGCGCACTCCACTGCAACCTGTTGTCTGTGAGAGAGAGCGCAGGGCCCGGCGGCCGCGGGGCCGTGAAGTGGTGTTGACAACCATGGAGAGTGGAATCCCACAATTTAGCTATACCTTTGGGTAAGTGGGTGAAATATTTGATCCCTCACATTATGCTGTGTGTGTGGGGTGCGTGTGTGCCAGCGTTGACCTGCCCGCGGGTGGAGGTGCCGTTCTCTCTCGGTCGGTTACGTTCCCGGGTGATCTGTCTCGTCTTCTCCTCCTTGTCAACGAGACTCCTCTCATGCCCTGCCCTCGGCTCGCTCTTCAGGGAGGCCATTTTGTTAGCGGCCTGAACAACGCGGGACACACAATCACTCGGCCATTTCTAAGCCTACTCAAACTCTACAAAGGTGCAAGAGCAAGAGCACCCTTTTTTGCTCAGAACCTTGAAGACATTAGGGCATTCCTCTTTCAAATATATCGATCTAGTAATAAATAAACATTTGAGTGGCTGGAGTGTGAGAGCAGAGAAGCAGGCATGATAGAAATGAGGAAGGAGATTACATCTGTCTTAATTCCTGGTAGAAGACCAGAGACACATCTGCTTTATATTGCTTGGGAGATAGAGGGGTCAACAGGGGAACACACACACACACACACACAGACACACAGACACACACACACACACACACACACACACACATACACACACACACACACACACACACACGTCCCCCACGTCTGCACACATGTGAAAGTTAGGCAGACACCGAAACTCAGACACCGTGTTGAAACGCAATAGTGGCGTGAAATTAAGGATTTAAGGAAATCCTTCAAAGATCTCTTACCTGCTATTATTGCAAGAGGAACTGGCCCAGAGATGTTCTGTTATTAATACAAAGTAAGAGATATTATATCATATTCGCAACATTATGCTGTGGATGATTTTCAGCCCCCTAAAATAGAATTGCAGGAGAGATCTCATCCCAGTAGACAGGAAGACAGGCAGGCACAACGACATGTGGAATTTCAGTTTTCACATTTTATTTTTGATCTAATTTTCTTTAATCAAAAAGCGATTACAGTCTGCATTTCTCTGCATTGTGATATATCGCTCTGTCGCTCCCTCCCTGTCTTTCTGTCTCACTGCTTCCCACTTTAGTTTTCTTAATCAGAGTAGGTTTTTTGATGACGGAGTGCTTGGTTGGGGGCTTGAGTGTGTGTTTGTGTTTGTGCATGTGCGTGTGTGTGTGTGTCTGTGTGCGTATGTGTTTGTGTACGTATGTGTGTGTGTGTGTTGTGAATGCATATCTATCATTGAATGAATAAAACGCTGAGGTCTGTGGGAAGCTAAACTGCAGCAGATATGATACAACTGATTAATTTCGTGCTCCTCACCCACAACCAGAGGGCCGCCCTCTATACCCTTCCCCCCGCCCCTTTAGCTACTGGTGAATATTCAATCTGTTCCTCTTTTTTAATTTCCCCATGACCCAGGAGTAATTTTTCACCCAATGTCACATGCTTGACATGGTCTAAATGTGTGCCGTGAATTACCACTCGCTATAATTTTATATATTCGCTATATATGGTGCTCCCCGCTCCCCCCACCTCTTAGCTAAGCTAAATTATATTTCAAGAAATGCTGTAATATAGACATTAAATAACCTGATAACTGTAAACAAATTACATTGAATAAGAATGTGGAACGTGCCCTTGTAAATGTGTGTGTGTTTGTGTGTGTGTGTGTGTGTGTGTGTGTGTGTGTGTCTGTGTGTGTGTGTGTGTGTTTGTATGTGTGTGTGTGTGTGTGTGTGTGTGAGTGGTTAGAAATTGGACTGGGCTATCTGGCTTTTGATGAGGCTAGGGCTGAGAACAAAGCCACACCCACTTAAGATCCCACTGGAGCCTAGGGGAGAGCTATCATAAAGGTCTACTAGTAATGGAGAGCTATCAAAAAGGTCTACTGGTAGGGGAGAGCTATCATAAAGGTCTACTAGTAATGGAGAGCTATCATAAAGGTCTACTAATAGGGGATAGCTAGCACAAAGGTATACAAGTAGGAAAGTGCTAACATAAAGGTCTACTAGTAGGGGAGAGCTAACACAGTGGTCGACTTTTAGGTGAGAGCTAACATAAAGGTCTGCTAGTACAGGAGAGCTAACATAAAGGTCTACTAGTAGGGGAGAGCTAACAGAAAAGTCTGCTAGTAGGGGAGAGCTAACATAAAGGTTTACTAGTAAGTGAGAGCTAACACAAAAGTCAACAAGTTGGAGAGAGCTAACATAAAGGTCTAATAATAATGGAGAGCTAACATAAAGGTCTCTAATAATAGGGGATAGCTAGCACAAAGGTCTACTAGTAAGGGAGAGCTAACATAAAGGTCTACTAGTAGGGGAGAGCTGACATAAAGGTCTGCTAGCTCACCGTAATGTAACTATTCCCACCTTTTCTTTGCTTCAACTAGTGACCGTGTGAGATCGTGAGGGGAGCAGTTAGCTTTCTGTGTTTGGGCTCAGCACACACTGTAAGCTCTGGGTCAGTGGCGCGGCTAGCAGGCCGGCACAGTGTGGCCCTTCACTCCAGGCAGGCGCGCGTGTCCGTGGATGCAGGGGATCAGTCAGTCCGATGGTGAGATGATATCCCATTCCCAGCAGGCAGCGGAGTGCTGAGAGGGAGATAGAGCGGAGCCACCAGCCGCAGACGCCACTGTGCAGCCATGCTAAGTCCCATATAGATAGCCCATTATACATCCTATACACACACACACACACACACACACACACACACACACACACACGCACACACACACACGGGGTGTGCGATCACTCAATGTCCCGGACTGCAAATGAAATCTCATTCTCTCTGACAATCTCAACCCCCCACTCAGAAATATCTCTCCTGCCCTCCTCCCCTTCCTCCTCCTCGTTCCGTGTCTTCACTAAATCAAATCCCATTTTCCCTTTGCCGATCCCCACCCTGAAATATGGTGCTTATCCCCGGCGACTAGGCGGAGCAGCCCACTGGGCCCTGGCGACCCTCGGCCAAGCAGCCCCCCCCCCCCCCCAGATTAGACACTGTACGATCACACAGGAGGAGGGCCCTTCCTCTCTTAATGGCGGCGCCTATGCCCCCCCTATTGGGCTTACATTCACAGTGTGCCATCTGCTTAGTGTGAAACCTCTCCTTTGGCAATCCTCGGTGAGGAGAACCCTTTTGGGGAGGGGGGTGGGGGTAATAACCTGTGGGGATAACAGAATGGGGGTACAACAGGACGCGATATTGTAATTATTGTAATAATCATGAAAAACAATCACAGCGTTCCCCCCAGCCGCTAGTCATCAACCCGTTTGGCTAACGTCGTTAAAGCCTCGTGCCGTGTGGAATCTCATACTGTGGGCAAACTCACATATATGAAGGTGAGGGGCGGGTTAGGAGGCCCTCTGTCCGAGAAAAACACACACACACACACACACACACACACACACACACACACACACACACACACACACACACACACATACATACACATACACACACACACAAACAAACCACCCACCTGTGCATCACTATCTACGAGTGCATCCTGGACTCCCTGCTGTCTGCTGGCCTGTGGGGGGTTGGAGGGAGTGGGGTAGAGGGAAAGAAAGAGAGGGTACATACATATTAGTCCAATGTCTGAGGACACAGTCTGGGAAACCCACTGCCTTTGGGTGGGCCGTGTTGAACGGAGGACAGGAGAGAGCAGAGGGAGGAGACACAGAGAGTGTAGAGAGGGGAATAAAGGGTCTCACCTGAATGAGAATGACCAGCATTCTCTGGAAATAACCAGAGGTGTCTCCCGTTATGTCATCCTCCAGGTTGTGACCGTACTCTGGAGAAAACGGACACACACACACACACACACACACACACATACACACACACACACACACACACACACACACACACACACACACACACACATCGTACCCACATTTCTAACATTGTGTGTTCAAAGGTGCATCAGGTGTGTGAGTGTGAGCTTACCCAGTTTGTAAGCAGCAGTGATGTCCTTGACCTGCTGGGTGCTTCTGGAAGCCATGATCTCCACCAGTATCTTCTCGGTGGTCCCTGCACCCTGTTTCAGGTTGAGGGTCAAAGGTCAGTCCGGCAGTCCTCCCCGATCAAACCCCATCCTCCCTACTCTAGCCCCTTCATGGATCTTCAGCTGTAAAGTATCCCCTGCATTACCACAGCCCTTTCTTAGACTCTTAGGCCCTCCAATCATTCGTCACTCGTCACGAGGGCCTACCTTCATGGCCTTGTGCAGCTGCTCGACGTCGTAGGCGACGGGCGGGGTCATGAGGGCGACGATGAGGGTCTCAAACTTCCCCGTGAGCTCTCCCTTCAGGTCAGAGACCAGGTCCTGAGAGAGGACCACGACAGAGGGTTAGGGGGAGGCGAGGGCATTGCACTCCAGCTGGCCGTTTAACAGTGACGCAGCCGGTCGGGTTGGGTTGCGGAATGGGGTGACTGAGTGAGAGCCAAAGGGAACGAGAGACGGAGCGAGAAAGCGAACAATAAGATTGATAATTGTAGAGAGCGAGAAAGAGGAGGAGTTAGATAGGGCAGAAGAGCAGAAAGACGATAGACCAAAAGACAGATATAGTGAAATAGAAGAAGAATGTTAGACAAAGATAAGTGATTAACACAGAGGACATGTAAGACAAATACGGAAAGAGAGAAAAGTTGAGAGAGAGGACAGGTTGTGGTTGTTTCATGGTGACCACCTTGCCGTGCAGGGTCTTGTAGGCAGCCTTGATCTGTTGCCGTTGAGCGTTGCTCCGCGCGGTCACCAGCTGCAGGATCGCGGCCTCGTCCGTCCCTAACACATAAATCATAATTATAAATCATTACCAAAATGTTTCATTATTTATTTGTATTACTTTCTAGTAGCATTCATACCATTGAATCAATCATCAAACTGACCTTATTTTTAGCTGATAGCCACAATATTATTTCTATCCTCATTACAGAATGTCAGAACATTTGGGATAATAAAAAACTACACTTGTTTTTTTCCATTGAGACGAACCTCCCCCAGGACTCTCCAGGGAGACGTCTTGTGATTAGTTGCTGGGAGAAGGTCTCCCTAGCAACCACCTCTCCAATTAGCGAATTGAACCAGCATGGAGTGTTCCCCTATCTCATTAATAATTCTCACCTCTGAAATACTCATCACGGACAGAGGTAAGCAAATACCAGCATCTCCGTTGGATCCTTACCGAGTCCTTTCATGGCCTTGTAGAGAACTTCAGCATCCTGGTTGGCATTGAAGTTGCTGGCAGCTTTCACAGAGCCTCTGGCAGCCTGGGAAAACATGGTGGACAACAGCGAAGCACTATGGTCATTGTAGTTTAACCACAGTTAATGGTTAAACAGTATATCATATAATCAATATAAGGAAGACGCCAGTGGTAGTAAATCATTAGCTAATGATCCCGTATCCAGTGGGAACGCAAATTAGTTATGACCCTTATCTGTGCGAGACTGACATCACACCCGTTGTCCGTTGTTCTATCCATTAGCATGATATTCATTGGATACTTTTATTACAGGGTTAACTGGCTTTTATTGTTCCCGAGGCTGCGGGCTTTGTTTGCAGATGTACCCTTTGTATTTGACGGTTGATACAACATGGCTGATGATGAGACATAATCGTGCACAGGTCGTCCATAAAACGTCAAATAGATGTCAGTATTGTATACTTTAGATTAGTGGAGATGTGATCTGTCCCAGCTGTGTAACTATGACATACGATATGTTAGCGCAGTCTCTATGTGCTAAATGTCTAACTACATTAGAAGCAAACATGGTTTTAATGACTTTGGGCACCCGAGACACTATTGGTAAGGTTTCTACTCCTCCCACAGTAAATATTCATTACGATTGTCTTGGAGTGCACATGGGTTCTGAACAATTGACAAAGTTAAGCACCAGCACAGTTTTCAGAGAACATACGCTTCCCTTGTCATCAACCTCCTTCTTTATACAAACAGTACCTTGATAAAGAAATCGAGACTTTTATCCTCTTTCATTACAGTTTTACATCTATAATCGATCACTGGCTTAACCCTTGCTCTGAAAGATGTCCTTATCTAGAGTAAGCACAATGGGAAGGCCTAGTAACAGCCCACCACTTGTTTGAAGAGGGAAAACCAGGGAATGTGTTCAGAATGAGCTCAGCCCAACGGAATTCCAACAGTGGATGCCTGCCTAAATCTGAAACTCCTCATTAAAACATTACAACGAGCAGCCATCGGCCAGTCAGGGTGAGGACAGACAACGAAAACAACAACGGCCATTCACAGTCAGCATCACGAGCTACCCTCCATCTAATCAAGGCGCTGCAGACTGCAGACAAACAGCTAGATGTTGACGTTAGGAGCTGACATTAAACTCCAAATGAACCAGTCAAACGTGTGACGCTGCAGCCTGACGCAGACAAAAGCAGCCTGTTGATGGATGGATGCCGGAGACAACCAGGTGGCCACTGTGCAACGAGAAACCCTCTCCTTTTCCACTCAGGGATGAGTTCAGACACAGCAGACCCCTCCCCCACTTCTCTCTCACACACACACACACACACACACACACACACACACACACACACACACACACACACACTGCTGTGGCTGCACACGGCTCTGGGTGGAAAAAAAGCCGTATTACTTTCTGCTGTGGGGCGAAAGAAAACTCAATTCAAGCATCACACAAAGGGGATCGTCACGGCAGCAAAGGAGGCCATTTGTGGCCGTATCAGTTGTCTGAGGCACAATGCCTCCAGCATGGACGCAGCGCCGCAATCAAAGCAAGGTCGTATGTGGATGCCAACGCAGGTGGATAAGTGATCTGCTGCTGTGTGTGTGTGTGTGTGTGTGTGTGTGTGTGTGTGTGTGTGTGTGTGTGTGTGTTTGTGTGTGTGTGTGTGTTTGTGTGTGTATGTGTGTGTATGCGTGTGTGTGTGTGTGTGTGTGTATGTGTGTGTGAAATTACTAGAGGGGGTTGATGCCTGTGTGCTGCTCTGAATGGAACTATAATGACCCTATAATGAATTCTCAACCCGAAAGTCAGGAACGGGTCGCGTCAGCCATCTTTGCCGGGCCTTCAACTCAGTGACTGGGGTACAATACGCGTGCTCCACAGTCATGAGCCCCCCACGGAGAAATTCCAGCGGGACAAATCATCCGGTCCTTTCATTTCCGTGTCAGTTGTTTTGCATGCTTTTGAAGCGCCTCGGAGTCTGTTTGCCGCGTTCAAAGGTGACGCTCGTTGTCGGGACAACCAAAAGGCCCGCCCGCCCCCGCCCGCCCGTCCGCCTCCGCCCCACCTTCGAACCAAGGAGAGCCGCTCAGTTCGAGTCTTTATCGATCAGAGCCGACGGTAAGTCACCCAAAGTGGGCCGGCACAACGCGGCTGACAGGCTGTCACTGATCTACGGCCCCCCCACTCCTTCTGCCGGCGACGTGTGACCCTGTCGGGGAACCTTTGGTCGTAAAACGTCGCAGATGAAATGGCCTGAAGGGCCAGGCTTCACGTGTGGTGTCTGAATGTGTGTGGGGGGTGGGGGTGGGGGGTGGGGGGGGGGGTGGGGGTTCCGGGAGGAAGGGGATCGCCGTGCGACTACGACGAGATGACAGCTTGTCCATCGTGCTCGTTGTCTGCGGCGATGGCGGCGGCACGCACGCCAGCCCACGGAGGCACACCCGCTGTGTGGAGGAAGACACATCCTCATTGGAAAGAGGGGCGCTCATTCACAGTCTGATAATGAGGACGACATAGAGACTAACAAAGACTAACAAACACACACACACACAAACACACCTCTCTCTCCCTCTTTCACAGTCTTTCTCTCTCTCTCTTTCACAATCTCTCGCTCTCTGTTTCTCTCTCTCTCCCTCTCTCTCTCTCTCCCTCTCTCTCTCTCTCTCTCTCACAGTCTTCTCCCCTCTCTCTATCTCTAAAATAAGACATTGAGGGAGGGAGTAGGGTCGCATAGCCTTCCTTGGCGGAGACACCGACGCGCTGGCAGATCAAAACTTCTGACAGGCCAACCACAGAGGACGCGAGTGTCTGTGTGTGTGTGTGTGTGTGTGTGTGTGTGTGCGTGTGCGTGTGTATGTGCGTGTGTTTGTGTGTGCGTGTGTGTGTGGGTGTGTGTGTGTGTGTGTGTGGCGTGTTTACACAGGCAAATCCCGACGTGTCACTTGTCACCACCACGATGGCGGCTCTTTCTCCCGCCATCCCGACGGCGTGTCACTCCCGAACGGAGGGACGGGAGCGCAAACAACCAAACGGGAAACGGAGAAACGAAATCACTTCTCCGTGAGCACGCCAAAACAATCCCTTTTCCGGAACGTGTCAACAACCGGCGGCGACGGAAAAAACAACGGGAAAACGCCGGAAAGAAACCCTCTCACGGACTTCAAACACTTATGTCTACAAGAGACGCTTTGAAGAATGTTTTTCTTTTTTTTATCCACTCTGTCTGACCCACTCTCCTGAGAAATAACACACCGTTTCCTAAAACAGACAGTCTAAACAACTCAGTCTTTAGCTATCGAGAGAGAGCAAGAGAGAGCGAGTGAGAGGGAAAGAGAGAGATAGACAGAGAGAGAGCGGAAGAGAGAGAGAGAGAGAGAGAGAGGGGGATAGAGACGGAGACAATTTATTATGTGCGCTTGTCACTTTACTTAATACGTTTCTTTTACCTTTCATCTGCACTGTCCACTTTTTACTGCATCAATGTACATTTCTCTGTTATGAGACAAATAAAATAATTCTGATTCAGATTCCGATGACTTGAACTACCCCCCCCCCCCCCCCCCAACACCCCACCCCCCCCCCCCACCGGCGGCGCCGGGCACCCGGGGGGAAATGACCGGGGGGGTGGTGGGCCCCGCGGGGGGGGGGGGGGGGGGGGGG
>JAVQJS010157077.1:0-12500 GCA_036024795.1 Galaxias rostratus
CCCCCCCCCCCCCCCCCCCCCCCCCCCCCCGGTCCTCTATGGATGGGTGTGCTCTCGGAAACCTGACTGAACCATTATTCATATCCTCTTTCCTCCCTCATCAAGTCCCATTCTGCCGAGAGAGACTGATTGTTAGGAGGGAGCCGCTCCCGAGTGTCTCTCAGTGGGCCTCATCAGACGCCTTGTGCCCCCCCTAATACACCAGTGGGTCCCTGTCATCCCCCTCTACTCCCCGCAGACCCCACCCCCCCCACGCCCTCGGATACACACACTGGCTCACCCCTGGTATGATGAATAGAGCACAGATTTACGGAGGGAAATATTGAGTGTGTGATCAACCGTGTGCATATGAATGATGTGCGTGCCTCTGGGTGTGTGGGTGAGGTGACACGACACGCCTGCATACATTTATACTATGCGATGGCACACAAAGATTATTCAGCATTACCCTCCAACGTGCCAGTTAAGACCCAGAGTCAAGTGGTTAAGAGTCGCATGCAAATCCCCTGTGGTGCGTACATGCTGGGGTATGTGGTGGTGAGTGTGTGTGTGTGTGTGAGGATGGCATAGTGTGGGTGGGAAAGGGAAGCAATGGGGCTGTAGACTTGCTGGAATATTATCGGTTTTCCCACAGGAACCAAGAGCAACGGATCACAGTCAGGCAGCTTTGCTCCACAACCCCGTCCTATTCCATACAGTTTGACATAACGTGATTTGGTGGCCGGCGTCTGATGCGACGGCTTTTTTTGTTCTCTCTGCGGCTCCTGAAAAGCCGTAAGTGGCTTTGAAAAGGACGAGCTGCTGCCAATAGGGGCCACGGACAGAATAAAAGCTGATTGAGAAGCCCAGCCTGAATGGCCAGCTGAACATGCAATGCGTGGCGCAGAAATGTTGATGGAGGGAAACCGAAGCTCTTGTAAAGACCGCTTTACACACTTTATGTGTGGGGAATGGGAACACTGCGATGTGATCTTTACTCTCCGTCGCTCCCTCTCCCCCAGCTCGGTGTTTCAGGCCTCTGGCTCTTTCACATCATTGCTCCTGACACGTTAACCAATTACTAGCACTAGGTAATCGAATCCCTCTCTTTTAAATCCACACCCTGGTCATCTGTGAGAGCTGAATGATAGCATTAGCTCTCCATCAGTGGTGAGCTCGGCAGTTTGCTTCCTATTACATTATAGAGTACGGATGGCTTTGCTAATTAGATTAGTCTCTGAAACAGCTGCTATTTCAAACAGCCTGTGTTTGTGCGTGTGCACAAATGGAACATGCATGAGAGAATGAATGTAAGCATATTCCACATCAACGTGCGTCTATGTTTAAATTGTGTGTGAGTGTGTGTGTGTGTGTGTGTGTGTGTGTGTTTGTGCTTATTTGTCTGTGTGGCTACATGCCTTTGTGAATATGTCTCTTTGTGTTTGTATGTGTGTGAGAGCGTGTGTGTTTGCTGGCGAGCTGGGTCAAGGGTTGGTTGGTGGACGGCGTGGGGGCCAGCAAAAAATTACATCTGGGGCCTGACAAGGATGGATTACATGACGGATGCTGGGGTGGCCCGTCCGGGGTCACCCAGCGCCCCCCTGGAGGTCACGCGAGGCCACAACCCCCACTAGACTTTCTCCCCAGCAGAGATCGCAGGAAGCCAATCTACTTCAAAGGACCCCCTGATCATCTGGGGGCTAATTGCTAATCAAACGTGGCCCCTCTTTGAGGGCAGACAAGAGGCTCTGCCTGCTATCCTCCCCCAAGCCTTAGGTCCAGATCTGTCTGTGGTCTACAGCGTGATGCATGACTTCAGCCCACATTCCTCGCAGGAAGGCCATGCCTGTTTGTCAGCCCGTCTTTAAAATGCCACGCGGCCACTTAAAGCCAGCTGCCCTGCAGAGGGTTTTGCTGGCTATCTATGGAAGCTTGTTAGAGTTGACTGCCTGAAGGCTGCTGCCCCTCTCCCATTACTCCCATGCGTGTGTGTATGGGGAGGGGGACATGTTTCTCCTGAGTACCCCCTAGTTGCCAAAGGTAAGGGAGGGGTGGCCAGGCACCCTGTACATCTGCGCTCTCCAGCTGTGAGAAGACAAGCACAGGGGCATGGTGTTTGAATGTTACAAGATGTGTGGATCTTCTCAAGATGTTGAAGGATACAGGGGTGTGGATTGGGGGCCAAGTGTCCCCACAGGAACCTTGCCAGTATAGGTCAGGAGTGTGTGTTGTAAAATGAAACATCCTATCAGCCCTAACCACCTGCTCCAAGCACTTCTTTCAATTAAAACTGTCCAACTTTCATTTTTCAAAGTATTAAGGGCCATCACCAAATGGGCAATAGGTGTGAATTTATGAAAAGGTCAAAATTGAATTAGAAAGTATGAGACCAAGGGAGAACTATTAACCACTCCATAAAAGTTACAGAGAAATATGCAGGCTGAAGGCAGTGGAGGGCCAATCGCTTTGCATTAACAATGGGGTTACAGAGCACATTACATGCATTTTCACGGGGCTTGGGTAACTGATAGGCAATTTCCCTGATCCCCTAAGCCCTCCAAGTGTTGGAGCAAGCAGCAGGAAAACGTTGTTGTTAATAAAAAGGCAATAGATAGGAGCACAACCTTTTTGGAACAGCTGTCACGTGGAAATCACTTGACGACAGATCGCTTCTCGACACAAGTGCAGCTGCGCATCTTACGAGGGTACGATTGCAGGGCGACAAACATTTGTTTAAAAATGCTGCAGATCTTGTATCTGTGGGAATGGGTGGTTTTTTGTGTGAGTGTGCAGAAGGTTTTGGGTCGGGAGTACTGAAGGTCATGTATCGAGTATTGAGTTTAATGCGACTCCATGACTTTCTGTTCCAATTTTATTCAAATTGTATAAAGTATGTGGTATGTATGTTGCCTTTTGTCTTTTTATTATTGCCATTTATGCACAAAAATATTCATTTGAATTGTATAGTATGTAGTATTCTGTTCAAATAAATCATCACATAGCTGCACACGACCATGTCCCTGTGAAATCATGCACTGCTTATACCCTGCCCCTTAGCTAAAGAAAGAACACTAGGGAGCACACTTACTCCAGAAATAACGGAGACTCACACTCACACACACACACACACACACACACACACACACACACACACACACACACACACACACACACACACATATTTAAAGAGGCAGCGAATTGGATTGGGGAGCGAGTCAAATGAAGGGAGTTAGAACGCGATAGGCTGGGCGTCTTAAGAGGGAGTCTTGGTGTCACACATGATTTCATTACCGTGGCTAATTAGTTCTATAGGCATTAAATGCTTCTTTCATTTGCCTAATCTCTACAGGATATGGCGGCCGCCTCCAGGGTAGATGGCTAACATGACAGTCGGAAGCACGCGGTGAACATGCATGGGGATCCTTCTCCGTACACAGCCAGACTGAAGAGATAGACGTCATCATCGGCACACTGTGCTTCACGTACAGCGAGTACACCTCTAGTCTGTAATGTATCCGTTCTGTTGTATACCAGACTGTGTTTATTTGTATCTCGTAGAGTGTGTGTGAGTGTGTGCGGTGTGTGCCAGACATGGCCCCCCTCTGGCCCACTCACTATAGCATTAATGCTCTCCATCTTGTCCTCGTGTCATGTCGTGGTTAGCAGCACCCTGGGTAAAAGCTTGTCCCCATGCTTTCACTAGAACAGAGCATCAACCATTAATGACTGCCTTTGTCAGAGCGCATGCAGCCACTGGGAACGTTTGGGGAGTTTCGGTGGCGTGTGTGTGAGCGCGAGCCAGTCTGTCTGTCACCGTGAATGAAATTGCGAGACAACACCTTTCAGATCCTGTTCCTCTGTGTGCTAAGTTTGGCCACAGCGTCAGCTTTGGCATCCATTATGAACTCCAGCTGAGGCCATGTGACTCATGCTCGCGTGTGGGACACATCCTTTCCACACACACGACTCAGGGCCATGCCTTATTTACAGTAACCATGGAGCAGCTCAAATGTTTCTACGAGACGCGAGGTTGAGCTGACGCTCCGGGACGCGGGGGATGCTGACGTCACCGATGTCTTGTCCCGTCATTCGAAAAGAAACCGTCTGGACATCATCTTGTTTTGCACGACGGATTGTTTTCGTGGCTCCGTGATGGCGGGCACTCTGGGCCCAAAGTCTTGGTGTTCCCTCTGACCCCACTGTTAATCTAAAGAACTGAACATCACGACAGCCCGTTGCTCATCTCAAAACCCCAGGTACGGATGCTTGATAACCAGAGGGCCGCTCTCTCACAAGACATGGCTATGGTGTCAAAACACACCTCCTTCTCCTGATTGCTACCCAGCCACAGTGACACCCCTCACCTCCTCTAGTGGTGACGTCAAGGGAGAACGTGTGAGGAGGCGCGAAGGCCTTGCCGCGGCAGCATTTTGTTATTGCTCTTGGAAGGCGTTGTCTGTTATGGCGGCGCTGTGTGGGAGGGGATGCTTGACGGGCCCCTTGGTGATGAATCTGCTTATCTCCCGTCCTCTCTGACAGCTCGTAAATAAAGCATGAAGGACCAAGAAGTCTGGAGACGGAACATACATTATCAAGCTTCTCCCCTGGAGAATCCACATCGGTGGCAGGATCTCTGAACAAGCATTGTTTCTTGTTTCATTTGTCCTATCTAAAATGTGACACCTGTCCATAGAAACGGTCTCTGTGCACGTGACCTTCAGCCCAGTTTCATACAGACTGTCCATCCTTTTACAATACGGCTAGCTATGAGGTAAGTCTGAGGAGAACAGCCTCGGAGATGTACAGTTAATATTCCAAATTGCACCCAATTTGCGGTTGTACTCTCCACAATCTTTGAAGTTTTATAAGCCCTCATGTGAAATTATAGTACAAAATGAAGCTTTTCCCAAGAGATATCCCTAAATGATTAGAAATATAAAAGTATGGCTAAAAAGTTTTTATAGGCCCATGGAGGAGAATCTCCTAAAAGGACTAATTTATCCTAAGTGCAACCATGCTTCAGGTGGCACTGTTAACCGATCCCGCCAATCTTCTCAAGGTTCCCCATGATGGACAGGACAAAGAAAAATACCTATCATTTTTATGACCACAACACACAGCCCTGTAAATGTGATTTATGGACCACGGTCATCTTATCATACATCATCATATGACATGAATTAAACATGAGATATAGTGGTATTTGAGGGCTTTATAGTGCCAATTCAATATCACAAATGTCAGAGAAATCCTCTCATCATGGCTTCTTCAAGTGGAGAAGGTCAATCACTGGACCCAAGTTATTTTGAGTGGGCCATCCATTGTGAATTATGGGAACCATGATGAAAAAACAAATGAAGTTTTCAAACAAATATAAACCACAAGGAACCCGTTTGAGGAAAAAGGCCTGGCTCGTGCAACTCTAATGATGCATAAAGTCACGTTTTCCACAGTCCTAGTTTTGGAGCTCTGCGGCAAAATGACTAACATGCACTAGCCCGGCGATTGAGGACATATCCAAAGCCACGCTAACTAGACAAATAGAGGCCGCGGTGAGGTCAAGCTTCCCCCCTCAGGATGGGCATGAGCGTGTTTGTTTCCCTTTCTGTCGGATTTCCCTAATGATACGGCACAAAGTGACAGTTCGTCATGAAAACATGAGGCATAGCTCAAATCAATAGAACGCTTCCCAAATGCACAGCCATTAAGTACCCCCCTCAGGGAGATTATGTTTATAATAAGATTTGCTCCGACTGTACAAATGAAATATGTAATGCTCCAGATTAGTGGTATATCAAACGGTCTGCCAATCAATAATCGTCACGGATTATCATGATCAAATTCCTGAAGATAAGAGTTGATCTCATCCGTCGGGATGTTTGCTGCATGAGTAAAGTGTTCTAAATGTACTTGGCTTTTTGGTACAGTATAGGGGCAAAGCTCCTGGGCATAGAAACGTATGGGAGCAATCCATGTACCATGTTTGTACAGGTCGTCTGTTTCGCAAACATGTCTGACCAACATTCAATCACAAGCAAACGCACACGTGTCTGTCTTTCTAATCTCGGCTTGAGAACAGTTGAGGATCCTCTTGTTTGCGAAAATTGTGAGAGAGGAAACACTTATTTTTCCTCCCAAAAGGATTTTGAAGGACACCATCCAACTTTCTTTGGACAAAGTCAGTGTACAATGGTCTGATCCATTTTGGAGCTGTCGGTCAGTCATATTCTCCTCTCTGCGACAATCCTCATGGGTCAACATTCTCCTTGAGTCACTTCGGGTAGCTGCAGAGTATGTCTGACACCTTCAAATGCACCGCAACTCATCCTCACTCTCCCAGTGGGGATGGAGATAGATCAACAGGTCAGCCACCTGTACAGGAGGAAGTGTTGCCCATGGTTGTTTGGGTGCTGAGGTCTAAAAGTTGCCACCGTGAAAACTCTTGACCCCTACAGGCAAACACGCAATGAAATGTAAGCCCACAATCTCTTCGTGGTAACCGTTGCAGACACACAAAGAGCCGTATTAATGTAGAACTGCACGTAAATCTAAAACACCAGAATCGCAAAACAGCTCATTTTCACCATCCCACTTGCATCACACCCACAGACACCTCGGGAAGAATACGATGAGATTAAAATGCAAGACCTACAGCGTAGGAATGTGCCTCTGGTCCACTGGACATGAACATGAGGTCTCTGCGCCCCGGACCATCTCGTCCTCGGGAGCGGCGCGCTCCCTCTCATCCACAGACGTGAGAAACACACCGCCAGCCGTTTCTCTCCATCCGGCACCAGGGGCCCAGCTCAGTTCCATCAGATCGATACACAGAGAGGAGAAAGTCTGCATGTTGTTGTGTCCCCGAGGTTTGACTGGGTGGCGGTGAGGCTTTAATGCCGCTTTATCCCGACAGTCCTTACCGCCATAGCCCATAAACTTCCGAAGGACTGTCAGTGGGAGGGAAGGATCTCGTTGGAGATACAGCGCGACCCCCCCCCCCCCCCCCAGTACTTCACGGCCTATGCACTCGGGCTGGACTGAGTGGGAATGGAAAGTGCTGTATAAGTTCCCCCGTAATGTGGCCTAACACAACGTACCGTGTGCATATCTTACGCTTCCACAGAGAACATTGGGTACCCCCAGGGAGGGGTTTCAGCCCTGCAAGAGTGGCCGCACGTTTACGAACAGATGGTGACAGAAGGTTTCTTCATGGCGACTGTTTGGTCGCCACCATATCTGGCCACTCATGTGAGCCTGTACTGCTTCATGAGCTAATTATCAGAGCGAAACTGCAGAAAGAGAGAGAGAGAAAGAGAGAGAGAGAGGGCAGAGAGAGAGAGGGCAGAGAGAGAGAGAAAGAGAGAGAGAGAGAGAGAGAGAGAAAGAGAGAGAGAGAGAGAGAGAGAGATTGAGAGAGAGAGAGATCTAAATAAAGCGAAAAGAGTGCGCTGTGCTGACATTGCTATAGTCTTTTTGGACACTATTTAAATAGCATTTTTGTAAAGCACAGAAGGTCTACAACTAAGTATATATCACTTAAAGAACACTTTGCATTGAAACGTGCATTGCCTGTTAATAATACAGTATATCATATCCCAACACATTCAAATCTTTAGTAGCATCAAAGTAAAACAAACAGCACTAAATTATGTATTGCAGAGTGAAACTTATTATAGGAAGCAGTTGCATAGACATTCAGTGGATGTACTGTAATTATTTGTATTATTATTTTTATTGTTTTATTCAGCAATCTTGAATATGAAATGTTTGCTTGCATCATTTTAAATTCTCACAAATCATTTTTAAAGTATTTAACGCTGCAGAGCTTTTACTGTGTTCAATTCTAATTTAAAAAAATAATCTTTATTTGATTAGCACATGTAATACAATTGCAGCACAATATGCTTTACATGACAGAGAATGAAACCAAACTAAACATTTGATTCAAAGTATTTCAATAACAATGTATTTGTAAAAGCGATAAAACTGATTAAACCCATCTGTTGTGTGTTTTTTTTATTTTATTTTTATAGACAAAAAAAAAGAAGAATTGCATAACTTGTTCTACAAATCTTTCTATTAAGTATTCTTTAAGATTTCAGGATACGGTATTCAGACTAAGTGAGAGAAAGAAAAGACCATTACCCACAGACAGGGGAATAAATACCTGTAATGAATGTGCCCTTGGAAGCAGCACTGCTAACTGTGCACTTGTCCCTCCAAGCACAAGGAGACATTCATTTCATCCCTCCCCTTTCTGTGATCTCTTAATGACAATGAAACAGGCCTGCAAGAATTCAAGCAATTTTCTAAATTGATTTTTGTCCTCGGACGATTTACTTTGCTATTAGAGCGCCATTCATAACTTTGAAGAGGATTTAACACGCATCTCTGTGGGATCGTGGTGTGTGTGTGTGTATGTGTGTGTATATGTGTGTGTGTGTGTGTGTGTGTGTGTGTGTGTGTGTGTGTGGGTGGGTGTGTGTGTGTGCAGGAGAGAGAGAGAGAGATGGAGAGAGAAAGAGAAAGAGAGATACAGACTGAGAGAAAGATTTAGATAGATAGACAGAGAGATAGATGGATGGATGAATGGATGGATGCATGGATGGATAGATAGAAGATAGAAGTTTTTGTCTGTGTGTGTGTGTGCGTGCACACGTCATTGTGTGTTTGTGAGTCAGATGAGTGTTTTACAGTGCAGTCTAATAGACATGAGGTTTGGAAACATTTGTGCTGAATGGCATTCGCCCCCAACACCAGGTCAGCCATGGTGTCAACGTACACATTGAGAAGATTAATAGCTCTCCACTGCAGACAATTTTTAATTATGTTTTTTTCTGTGTGTGTGTGTGTGTGTGCGCGTGTGTGCGTAGTAGAGAGAGAGAGTGCATGACACGTCAAATAACCAGCCTGACTTGAACCGAGAAAACCTTTCAAGCATGAACACGACAAACTGCATGCAACAGGAGCCGGCAGGCAGGCTGGGTAATGTCCATACAGTTCCAATAGCGGAAAGCTGTGCGCGACATGCAGTGTTCAATAACGCAGAGAGACCCTGGCTGCCCCACCACCCCACCTCCCCCCTGACTGGGACCGCCAGGGTGCGGGAGGAAAGAGAGAAGTGATGAAAGGAAAAGAAGATCCCCAGAGAGAGAGAGAGAGAAGAAGAAGAGTGAAAATACAGGGGGGAAAAAAGAGATGGAAGAGTTGTTACAACCTTTCTCTCCTCACAACGCCGGCCGCCCGGAGCCGACAGCCTCCTGCCGCCCATGCGGCCCCTGACAGATTAGACTCCAATGATTAGATTTAACATCTATACGATAAGTGGGGGGTGAGATATGAATGTGGTCATCACGGGCACGGCCAGCATGACAGGCCAGACATCAGGCCTGCTTCCTATCTGCTCCCCAAGCTGTCAGCCACGGCGCAGCGCTTTGTGCTTGTTTGGCCCTGTAAACTCGCTTATTGAATTTCGATGGTAAGTACAAAGTTATTTTCATGACACCAATGGGAGGAGGAAATGGAGGCTTCCGGAGATGGCATGGAGTTAGCGAGCTATAGCGCCGTAGGGGCCCTAGTAAAAGCTGTGTTTGGGGCCTGGCTAGCCAGGTATAATTAGGGTTAAATCCTGGCCTGTCACTCAGCCTGTCGTTTATTGCCACTAAAAGGGTCATCGCCGGGGCTGGAGAGCTCCAACCTGTCAGCTTCAGCGGTTTTATGAAGCCGGGCCCTGTCAGATAAGCAGGGGAAGGAGAGGAGGAGGGGGTCCGCTCGCCAAATAAATCCATCTCTAAAGGATATTGGAAAAAGTCATGAAGATCATGAGACAGCACACATGGCGCGGAGAGGACGGAGGCCAACGGGTTTGATGACAAACCACCCCGTTCCTGTTGGACAGGCCATCCCCGAGATGCCCAAATACATTCCTGGTACCGTATCAGAAATTAAATGACAAACACACGTAAATAAACCATGCTCAATTGTGGAAGAAATATTAGAGGAGGAAACACACACACACACACACAAACACACACACACACACACACACACACACACACACACACACACACACACACACACACACACACACACACACTCACACATAGACAATCAAACTCAAACGCTTTAAAATCCCCAGGCCTGAACCCTGGGTCTTTACCATCCATTACGTGCCCTCATCGTGTTCCCGACATCCCACTGTCTGCGAACGTTAAACCCAAAGTCACACCAGCTCCACCTCCACACCACTTCGACAGGTGCAGCGGCCTCGCAACCCCAAATACCAACCAGGAAAGTGCTGCGGAGACAGGAGGAGGAGACAACTACCAATGGCGTTTCCCTCTAACGAAGGGCTAGGAGCCAGCTCAAGTGGTCAATGTCACAGTCAGAAACCACAGGGTGACGGACAGGACCGGGCGACGCAAACGGCACCAGTTAATTAGGCAAATGTCATGTGTTCTCTCTCTGCCGGCAGACAACAGCCTGGCCCACCCACTGCCAAATATATTGTCAGCCGCTCAAGACGAGTGACCTCATTAGTATCTCCAGACGTCTCCCGTGGTCGGCTCCAGGTGGCGGCGGCGGCGGCACTAGCCACCCGGCTCGGGGTTCGTCTTAGACTTGCTCCCGCTGCTGCTCCTGAGGCACTTGCCGCGCAGGCAAGAATAAGTGGTGAGACTCGACGCCTTCCGGTGAGACACCCAAGGTGCCCTGCTTTTCTCCCCTCTGCGTTCACCTCGCCACGCGTGACTCATCGCCGACCCAGGTGGAGGGCCGCTGCTATTTCCTCTGCCGCAAATCACTCAGGTATTTTGAGGCCAGTAATGACAGCGTGGTGTAAAGACTGGGTGGGAGGCCCGGGGAAAATGAAGACAGATTGTGTGCCATTTTAGGAGCTTCACTATGGGCGGCGTGACAGAGCCTTTTTCTCTGCAAAGGGCTGACAATTAAAGAGCAAGGGATTTTGTGATCTATGTGATTTGGCGTTGATAGACGCTAATTAAGTCCAACTAGGCATATTTTTAAATATGCGACCCTTTCTGATCATTTCAAACTGCTGACACCAATGAACTTAAGGGCAGCGTTCAAACCCCAAAGTTTTGCCACTAGTGAGCTGGGTGGTCTGCCGAGTGTTTTGGGGAGTTTGCTGCCTCAGACTGAACAGTAGCCTCCGGTGAATGAATGCGGATGGGTACAGTGCAGTCTATGTGAACGCAGGAAATCTGAGCAGTTTGCTCGGCGATGGGAGCCTTAAGGAGTCATTGGGGTGTGTAAAACTCACCCAGCCCAGCATCTGCTCTCCATGTTCGGCAAAGAGCTCATCAAGTGGATCTTTTGTCCACAGTCCCTTGAATTTGCTGCGCAAATGAGTAATGTAATTAAATCTGGATGCAGCCTCTACCTCTCATGTCTGGACGCAGGGAGGAGAACACATCTGCAGGTTCCATCTCCCCGTAGCATAGCCTAATTTGTTTGTCATTACTGGCTTGGCTTTCATCTGTGGGTTTGGGGGGAGATTTTTCTGGCAGCCGCTGCCTGGCCACTAATGGACTGTTCACAGCCTCCTCCCCAGACGCCGTCTCCGTCCTCTGACCCCGGCCACTGCACAAACGTCCAGTCTCAGTGTCACACTAGGATAACTACTGAGAGAGAAGGAGTACAAAGCTTCAAGTTTGCTGTGAGGGTAAGCACTGGTGTGATGGATCCAAGATTTTAATCACAACAGTGAAATACATCGTAAATGCATTTCTTTTCCCCCAGAAATTAAAATTGAAAGAGCAGTATGCCGTTATGCTAAAAGAGGCAGCTACTACCAGATACATTCAAGATAATGATATGGGCTCAGGGGGTACATTGTAAATGTTACTCAGTTGTCTGTGTGACCCGTGTGAACTTTATTAGGAAACAATTGAGGTGTACATATTTTAGTTAGCTAGATAATAGATTTTTTGAGTCAAAACAAAGTGGTAATCTTGTGTGGATAGGATAAATACAGTTCTATTGGATAGATAAGAGTAGAGCTATAACAAGTATATGTCTTAGTTATCAATAGGATGTGCATCAACACCGTCACTATGTTATGAAAGGAGAGACCGATCATGGCGTGACCAGTTTCTAAGTGACTTCTGCTTCACAGTTTACATGCATGAGATAACCAAAACATTGTCTAATGTTCCGTGGGGTGTAACATACGCTGCCTACAATTGATGCGCTCTGGAATAAGTCAAATGTGACATAAATTCAAGCGATCATGTTAAGGCAAAAGCAATTCAATGCTGTGGAAATACAGCTTTTCCATAGGCCCCCCAGAATTAGACATCGATCAATTCTGAGGCAACAATCTCTTCATTATATTCCGTAATAGCTCACAAACAGTCTGAACTGATATAGCCTCACACTTTTCAGTAATGAGCACATGTGTTTTCCTCTACTTCATGAATATATACAGATTTATTTTGTACAAAGACGATCATGCTTAACTAGTGACTCTCTGCAAAGCGAGGAAGCGGGGGTTTAGTGTC
>JAVQJS010157079.1:0-10639 GCA_036024795.1 Galaxias rostratus
ATATATATATATGATTACTGTGCTATGAAACATGGCTGCTTTTCTCATTGGCTTAAGTGCCAGAGATGGGGTGCTGACTTTTTAAAATTTATTTATTTATTTATTTTCCCAAATTAGTCTTTCGGCTAGAATGTGCTTGTAACTAGCTATCTAGTGATTTTGCAGAACCAAGCTAGTTCTTGCTCCATTTCAATTATGGTAGTTAAATGTCGATAAAATACAAATAACTGTGTTGTCCAATTATGGACTGCTATCTCTAAATGTGGTTCTCATTCGTTTGAAACAATGTAGGTTACGTTTTTTTTTTATTCGGATGGGCCTTGCTTTTCTAGTGTGGCTGTCAGTACGTTTCTAAAGGCATAGTCCCAAACTCAAAATCGTTTACCCTTTACGCAGTCTATTCTGCCAAAGATGTCGATGCAAGCAGATACATTTTCATTCTAGACATCGAGATAAGATTTCTATATGTCTTTATTCTAGACAGCTATAGATTAAATATAATAATCTATAATCTTGTTTTAGAAACTCTTCACAACAAGTAAATAACTTATTGCCTAGGTAGTATCCCAATCACATTCCAAATTATTTGAGGAAGATGCCCCGTACAGGTAAGACTAAATTCAGGTTGTGCACTGCTTGGATATTTACAGAGATGGCCATTCAAATAGTAGCCTGAGAGAATTTTACTTTAAAATGTTATACTACTGGTCTGCGTTCTTCACTAAAAGTAGAAAGTTTACCATATGCGAGTATTTTCTACTTTAGATTTGAACCCAGCGCTCAATTGGCTACTTCTACTTTTTTTTTCTCAAATTTCTGTGAATTCTTCCTCACAGCCGTGCAGTGTCATGCAGATTTATAATGAAAAAAATCGAAGAACGCTTCAATTACACATCAGATCACAATGGGGTCAAAATTATGCTGGATATCTATACTGTCATAGGCTATGTAATGTATTAGGGACGAATCGTTGGATGGAATATAAAATTATGGCTGAATTCAAAGACCCTGCAAATTTAAGTGAAACAATTATGCGCATGCTTTTCCATTTTGCTGGAATTTCATGGCAGCAACTAAAAAAAGGTACTGTGTACTGCCTCACTTGCAAGTGTACATTCCTGACAATGTCGGGGCATGCTCCTAATGAGAGTTGAATGGTGTCTTGAAGTGTCTCCTCCTAGATGTGGATAAGGGCATCACTGAGTTCCTGAACAGTCTTGGGGTGCTACCTGGTGATGTCAGATGGACCAAAACATAATAGCCGAGGTGTTCAATTGGCTTTAGGTCATGAGTCTGGGGGCCAGTTAATGCTATCAGTTCTTTCATCCTCCAGGAACTGCCTACATTCTGCATTGTGGTCGCCCAGAAGGAACCCAGGACCCACTGCACCAGCTTAGGGTCTAACAGTGGGTCCAAGGATTTCATTCCAATACCTAATGGCAGGATGCTGTTGTCTATGTGCACAGGCCAACTGGCCACCATCACTTTTCTCTTGAAATATCCATGTTTTTGAAGCAGTGCTGGGAGACACAGCAAACCTTCAGGCAGTGGCATGTATTGATGTGCCATGCTGAAGGAGTTGGACTGCCTTTGCAACCTCTATAGGGTCCAGGTATTGTCTTATGCTACCAGAAGTGACAGACCATAGCCAAAGACAAAACTACTGAAAAACATGAGGGAACACCACAGCAGCTAAAACGGATTCACAACCCCCTCTGCAACTTAACTGATCAGATTAACATCCCAGAAGTTTAATTGACTTGATGATGCAATACTCTGATTAAAAGCTATTCCTTTAATTTGAGTTGTGTAGATTACCAGGGGTTATGCTAAACTTAATGGCCACAGGTATACATTATCAATTCAAGAAGAAACAGGATTAATCTATATAAGAACACCCCTTGAGTTCTAAGTAGATGTCTCCTATTCCATTTCTTATGATTACATGTTAAGACATTGTGAATCAATACCAATATCCCCAGAAACCTTTTCTAGGTGTGAACACCTACTAGGAGAATCAGCATTTAACTGACAATAATAAAACATAATATTTTAACCAGCTGGTCCACTAGGGCCATTTTAAAATGTGTGGTTAACGGAATTAAATATGGCATGTTTTAAGTATGAATGCATATGGGATTGGTATTGAACGCTTTTTTGAGACCACTCAATTGAGACTATAAACGCACATAATATTAGGATTACTGAGAGTACTTGTTGAAATCATTTGGTAATATCACTGAAACTTGATTAGAACGTGCATTTACTCATTCACTCTTTAATTCAGCCCAAGACTAAACAAATTCACACACATTTGACACAAAAATGAGGATGCATTTCGTTATCTCTTGTACTAGTTCCGTTCTCTTTCACTTATGCAGACAAATGTAAAGAACACTAAAACTTCAAAACAAAAGACAGAGTAAGGGTTAACTGTCTAATATATATTAAAACTACTGTTCAAACAACATATTCCACTCACAGGTTTAGCTTTTATACTATCCACAGAAAGAGCGCCTGACGAGAGGAAACGGGGAGTCATGGATTGTGTAGTGTACTTACAGTATATACAGTGTGGCTGTGTGTTGAGTCTACCAAGTTTCCCCTCTAAATCGTTTCATTACGTGATTCTGCAAGTATGTTTTTTATCAGTTAATCCTACATGATATGATCTGTCTGTACAGATTGGTGTAAGGAGAGGGAGAACAGAAACAACGAGGAGGACGTAAAACGTTAAGCAAGCAACCGTCATTTAATGGCCAGTCTGGGCCCAATCCCGTACAGCTCTGGAGGGAGGGAGTTCGGTTGTCTGTAACCCGTGCAACTCTGGTGGGAAGGGGTTCCTCTGGCTCTAACAACCAACAGAGAGGGCAGATGTTTTTAAGGGATGGGAAGAGACTGGTCCAATCACATAAAAGAATGCAATGATCCTTGTTCGTAGTCATCCCTCTCTTCCTCGTCCATCTTGCGTCCGTGCTTCCGGAAGTACTTGTACCTCTGGACATACAGCTTGACCAGGTTGCTTACTTTGACAGGGTTTATCTCTCCTGTGCGGCTATGGCAAATCTAGATTGAAATATTAAATAATAAATTAGACCACACTCCACTGGTTTGTCCACCCTTACTCCCTTAATGTCACATGCTATGTCATAGACATTAACTTTTTTTATCCCAAGGGACATTTTGATATAGTTTGTCCATCAAACAATACGAAAACAATTATTATGAATAATAACCACACAAACTCTTCTTTGATATTATGACAAAAGATGTAGGTACCTTGTGTACAGCTTTTCGTAGTATGTCTTTGTAATCGTCTTTGTTGATGTCCTTGCGCTGGTAGTAGGGCTTGATGGCCAGCTTGACTTCCTCCACTGCTCGCTCCTGGGTGTGAAGCTTTTTCAGGTACTGAAGGACAGAGGAATGGCAGCATGAGACCTAAATAAGTAACAAGTTGAAATATTTTTTAAATTTAAATAGCTTTGTCCTCTAATATTAACAGAAGAGGAAGGGGTCACTATATTCCTTGTGGACTACCAATATTATACCAATGGGATGTCAGAGGCTAAAGGTTTTCAGTTAAACCCATTTAATAGTGCAATATATGTCCTGGATAGATGTGGTCAGTCTGTGTGGGTTCCTCTATAGAGTATTAAACAAGGGTAAAGGTTTGCCTGTCCAGTGCTCAACACCACAAATAAAGTCCTGCACTTTCAATACAACTTGTCAATGCCATGCAGCCTGCCATGGACCTCAGTTGATGGTAAACTTTATGGTCTTTTAAACCAACAGGTTTTACCTTGTCGGGATCTTTGCTCTCGTTGTCCCAGGCCGTCTCACCATAGCTCCCTGTGGACCCTGACAGTCTTATTGGTAAAGGAGGTGGAGGGGTCTGAGCACAGCCGCCACCCATGGACATGCCAGAGTGCAGGCTGGAGGGCAGGGCTTTGGTGCAGCCCACCATGGGGAGAGAGCTGTGGAGAATAAACTGAGCAGGGGAGGGTCCTGGAGGCAGAGACGGAGGAGGAGGAATCTGTGAGGAGCAAGAGGAGGATGAAGAGGGAGGAGCAAACTGCTGCAACTGATTGTGGTTCGCTTGCGAGAGGATCTGTTCAACAGGAGAACAAAACAGCAAACAAACCATTTGCAATTAAATCAAGGTTCGCAAATCACAAAAAAGGGCATCAATCAAAACACACTTAAATGGTCAAACTATCACCTGACTGGTGGCTTGGATGAACTCCTGGGCTTTAGCTCTGCTGGCAATGTTGGCCTCTTCCATCTTGAAAAGCAGAGCCGTCACTGAGATAGAAAGCAAAGTGTCACAAATCACTAGATCAACATCCCCAACCAAAATGCATACTAAAGGCATTACACTCACATGCCAAAACTCCGCCTGCTGTGCAGTCCACTCCCGACTGCAGACTCCAGGGGTGAGCGGGAACAATGGGAGGGGGAGGTGGCTTGTTGGCTGATGAGGAGGAAACTGAAGAGGATGAAGAAGAGGATGGATCTGCTGAGGAGGTTGGGAGAGATAAGGATGGAGGTGCTGAGGAGGTTGGGAGTGATAGGGATGGAGGTGCTGAGGAGGTTGGGAGAGACAGAAAAGGAGGAGCTGAGCCACAGGAAGAGGACGAACACGGTGGGGAAGCCAGAGATTTGGGGCCTTCATCCAGGGAAAGGGGCTTTGCGATGGATCCAGACTGCGAGGCTGAAAGGCAGGTTGGCAGGTTGGAAAGGCTGGGTGGGCTGGAGGTGGGCAGGTTAGGGGTGGTCTGGGTTGGACAGTCCTCTGGCAAGAATGAAGGCTCAGGAGTCTTACAACTGCTGTCAACCGTCTGTGAGTCTGGAGAGGATTCCCTGGTCTCCCTAGAGGGAGGCATTAAGGGAGGAGGTGTGTGGGGGGGTGAGGAGGACGGAGGGGGGATACTTGTGGACGACGAGGATGAAGCAGATGAGTAGCAGGGAGCAGGGCATGTTCGACTACAGTGAGGACTTAGTGACTTTGTTGCTCCACCTCCACTTGGTTGGACTTCTGTTGTTACCCCACCTAAAGCCTCCACGCAAACATTGGATTTCCCAACGTCAGTGTCTCTTCCCGTTTCACTTTTATCCCGTATCTTCTTACCAATCCGACGTCTGCGTTTGGTCGCCAAGGATGACGAGGGAGATGATGCTGACGAGGACGTAGAAGTCGTTGAACTTGGCTTGGCTTTCTTAGACTTGAGTGCTACAGCATTTGATAAAGAGGTGGAGGGGTGCCCTGCCAGTGAGCTTCGCTTGCCCAGCTTACTGGGGTCCTTGCTCCGTCCCCCCAACGACAGCGATTCAGAGCAAGGCTTGAGGAAGGGAGACCTACTTTCATTGTCACGGCGAAAGACTACCGCAATTGAACCCCCAACCACTGGCCCCCCAGTGACCCCAACCGGCCCACTGGCCCCATGGAGCTCCATTCCCAGCTTTCCTGAGGCACCCGAGGCCCCAGTGGTGCTGCTCACTCCCTCACGCACCAGCACGGATACTTTGGACTGAAGTTTGCTTTTGCGGCTGCCACCACTTAACTTCTTTGACTTGCCAGAGTGCCCAGACTCCTTCCTTACACCTTTCTCCCCCTCTTCTTTGTCTTTACCCAATTTCCTCCTGCGTTTAGCAGCAGGGAGCGCAGGTAAAATGGAGGCAGGGACAGAAGTAGCTTGGGTTGGAGAGAGCAAGGATTGGCTCTTACCTCTAACTCGAACTAAAGAAGACAACTCAGATTTTTTTCCTGTTCGAGCCTTTTTTGGATGATGACGGCTAGATTTGGGGGTGGATTTGGGTTTGGGGCTAAGCGGGAGAGGCTGGAGTTGTGTTGCCAGTGGGGAGTCTTCCAAGGAAGGGTAGTCAGAGTCCAAAGCCTCACCATCCAGAGACAGCAAGTCAATTTCCAATTTGTCAGAATACGGGTCCGATTCATAGCCTTGATATCTAGACGGGGAAAGAGAAGGATTACAAAGACTCCCCCCATCTTCCCTCTCCTCATCGGAACGCCGCCGCTTCTTTTTCTTCCTCTTATGCGGCTTGTCAGAGCCTTGGGAGGGGCTGCAGGAGGATGCCGGAGCCAGTGTTGGGGAGCCAGGAACAGTGGTAGTGGTCGTGGTGGTAGTGACTGTGATGGTCCTCTTGATGGCAAAAAGGTCAGAGCCGTTGAGGTCCTGGATAGATGGCGGGACAACAGGCCGTCCATCTCGCCGCCGCCCGCTGTTCCGATCCCGCTGTCTTTCTCTATCCCTCTCTCTCTCCTCCTCCCGGTCATGGCATTCCCGACTGCTTTTGGAGATTCTGGAACTTACCTTTTCCTTGCTGCTTTTGTGTCGGCTACTGCCCCTTTCACTCTTCCTACATCGAGAGTCTTTGTCTCGGCCCCTATCCCTGTAATCCCTCCTGCGGTCTCTATCCTGGTCACGATCTCTGTCTCTGTCCCTCTCAGGCTCCTTATCACAATCTCTCTCTTTGTCCCTATGTGGCTCTTTATCTCGATCTCTCTCTCTGTCCTTGTCCCTATGTCGATCTTCTGACGGACTGGACCAGGAGTGCCTGCTGCCCTGTCGTCCAGTAGACTTGCGAGAGTGAAGGTTTTCCGGGCTGCTGTGTCGCCACTTGTTTCTCTTCCGACTGTCGCTTCGGCTGCTCCTCCCCCTGTCATCCCTCTTTACCTTCTCTTCTTTTCCACTTTTTTTATCTCTGCTTTCATCCCGACTGTCCTCCTTCTCTTTCCTTTTCTTCCTTTTCCTCTCCTCTTTCTCCACAGCCTTACACTCTTTCACCTTCTTCTTACGGCGTTCCCTCTCTTTAGAAGTCTTGGAGGACTTGTGGCTCTTACTCTCCTGCTTGGTAGGGAGAGGTATTGAAGAAGATGGGGATGCGGGGGGAGGAAGCAAAGGCACTGGATTGGGTGGAGGTGACAGGGAGGAGGGTGGGCAGGTGCGGTATCTCTCCTTCCTTCTGCTAACAAGCTTCCTCCTAAGGTCTTCCACCCCAACAACTAGGGGCTCACCATCCAACTCAGCGTCCATGTCAACATCCCTCAGCCCTGACCCGATGCTAGTCCCCACCCAGTCCCCCTCTGCCCGTAAAGACACAAAGCTGTCACCATCCAACACCCTGAGGATCCTCTCTGGTTTGGCTCTGCCAAGGAAGGGGCCTACAGAAGGGAGAGGAAGATTGAGAAATCCCTTGGCAGACCTCTTCCCACTGTCCCTGTCTGCAGCACCAACAATCTCACCCTCTTCAATTTCAGAGAGGTCCGAGTCTGCAGTCACCTTCCTCTCATTACCTCGGCTGAGCTCTTTAGTTTTGTTTTTGTCCCAGTCCAGCCTCTTCCGCAGAGGCAGTGGGATGGCGCGGGGAGAGGTTGGAGGTGCAAAGAAAATGTCTGTGAAGTATGAGGGGGCTTCTTCCTTTATTTCATAATTTTCTCCTCTCTCTGCAGCGCTCTCCAGTTCTGCCTTTCTCCTTGTCCCTAGCCCTGTTTCAATAATGTCTCCTTCCTCTTCCATATTTGAGGCCGGAGACCCAGTAGGATCAAATGGGTCATACTTCTCGTCTTCCTCTTCCTCCTCCTCCTCCTCAACTACACATCCCTCTCGTTCTCCATCTGTTGGGTAAAATGGATCGTAAATCTCAGTTTCTGTTCTGTCTCTCTGTTCATCTATTTCAGGGGATGTGAAATTAAAAGAAGACTGGGTGGCAGTGAAAGGGGGAGTGGTAGTGTTGAGTGCTAGAGAGGCAGAGGTGGACGACACCACGTCACCCGGCACCCTGTTGGCCCCTGACCCCTTAGCATGGCCCTTTCCCTCATTACAGTAATCAGTAGCTACTGCACCGGGAGAAGAAGATGAAGAGGAGGAAGGAGAAGAAGGGGACGAGGGAGAAAGAGAGGGGGGAAGGGGGCTCTTGCCCGTTTCTGTAATTCCATTGGCAATGGGAGCAATTGGCCTTCTTTTGAAGCCTGGGACTCGACTTAAGTCCATGGGCCACGGAGTGAGGCTGCCAAGGGGCTAGTGATAGCCCACTAGCCTCTCGAGCTTGGAGTTGTTTGCCAAGGAAGAACACAGCAAGGTTGAAGGTCCGGAATCAGGGAAAAACCTGTAGGAAAATAAAAAGAAGAGAGCTATTGGAATACATTTATTATTAAGTACTGGTATGCGTTTTTCCCCCACATTTTCAGTTAAACTAAAAATACGTAAAATCATCTTAAATGGCATTCACTTTAAGCCACAAGTGGTGTCCTTAGTGATGTGGTGGTGCATTGATGCAAAGATTCACCTGTCTTCCGGTTTCCAAAATAAAGGGTGAGGGAGGACCTAAGTGTCAACGAGGAGCCAACAACGCTGATCTCAGCTGTAAGTTCCACATCACTGACACAAATAAAGGTTTAAATCAGGTTTAGATTTTATTGGATTGGTTTGCAAGTGACAGCTCCAAGCTTTTTTTTTGGTATCCTGAGAAATTACAACGTAAAAAGTCTAGGTTCAAATACTGCTTTTGTTTCTAATTGTAGGCTTTGCGTTCTTCCCACACATTTAAACTTTGTGTTGCAGTTTTACCTGTTGAGGAGCAGATATGGGGGACAGTGCAGGGAGCTAGAGCCAAAGAGCAATCCTGTGTTAGTAGTGATGCGAGCAGCTCCCTAAAACAACATAAAACAAAGCAGACTGAATGCAAATAGAACAATGAGCTCCAACCCAGCAATCACAACTTGGACAACATACATTATATCATTTTTGTCATCAAGCAGATTCTTTTATTCAAAGCAACTTACAGTAAAACCACAGGAACAGTCTCTTGGAGCAACTTAGGGTTAAGTGCCTTGCTCAAGGGCACACTAGTGTTGGTGTTGCTAGGTGTGATTTGAGCTCTGACCTAGTGGTCACCAGGCAGTGGTCTACCCACTAAGTCACCACTATCCACATATATACATGTTTTAGATGACACAAAATTGTTATGGTAAGCTCATTAAACTTTATCCACTGCACTGTTTTGAGTATATGCAACATAAATCAAGTGTCTAGTTCCCAGAGCAAATACTTTCTTTCCTATACTGGAGGTGTAAAGGCAATTATTAAGCATCTAAGCATCTTGAACTTACCAACTGACTTGGCTCCTCGTCTGGGCTCTTTTAATCACTCTGGTAACATCTCACCATCTTGCCTTTTCTTCTTCATCATTATTATTATTATTATTTTTATTGTCACTTAAATTATTTTCAGTCTGGGGAGGACATAAATTAGAATCGAGGCTGAGAAAAATTCATGTCTCGTTTTGAAACTCCAAGCCACTTATCTTGCTATCTGGACTCAAATGCAAACGATAATCCAACATATCTGGTTTAATTGATTCCGGGCTTTTATCCTTTAATATCTTCTTCTTTGCCCATATAGGTGAGATTAGTACGTACCAGTCCCTAGAAATAGCACACTTCATGCAACTAATTTATATCAAAATGACAGTAACGGTTCAACGGTTATGTTTGCTACTTTGTAATCTCTCTAGTGTCAGAACACAATTTTTTTATATTGGGGAGTTCATAGTAAATGTAGTCTGAGCTTAAATGAAGTAGCCTGAACTAAATTATAGAAGAACCTTCCCTCTCTCATCAGATTTGCCCCTTCTGTCAATTCCTTAAAAGCAGCTCAAAATTGATGTATTTTATACCTTTGCATCTTACTGGTTTTAGCTTGTATAAAGTAAGTATATGTGTCAGAACTGTTTTTGTTGTTATACTCTATGTATGCTGTATTTGAATGTGTTATACGACTTTGGTCGGCTCTGCCTGATGTAAACGTGCTCTAGAAATGTGAAATCAAACATGATCTGACCGATTTAATTTCATTTGGGCAGCTTGCATATTTTTAACAGTAACTATCGATTGATTCTTTATTCTATTTGTTAACACACGATTGGTAAAAAATATAGTTTTGCGGAATCAGGTAATTGTTTCGACATCGTAACTTACATTTGAACTTGATAGGCAGTAATTCAAGATAGCTAACTTAGTTGTAGTAGCGAGAAGTTAACTTTGTCGACATGACTGTCTATTATGATTGGTCGATGGACTGAGTCAGTGGCACTATCGCGGATAGTACCGCATAGCGTCTTTTACGGAGGTCTCCTTATAAACAATGTCCCATTTAGTGACAATCCTTGTCTTATTACCCAGTTAACACAAACTGGCAATGTATTGTATAACGTTAACGTTCGAAATGCAGCTCAGTGTGGTGGATAGCTAGCTAACTATATAATTGAGCTAATATTAGCCATGGTTCGGCTAGCTAGCTAACGTTATTTAAACACACGATACGAACCTACCCTACTAGCTGAGTCAACCATCACGTCAAGTCTAACCTGCCTTCTTCAACAGTGTGATTACCTTAAAAATGTTTTTTTCCCAATATAATCCAAAATGTCCAATAATTATAGGTGTCTAGGGTTTAAACACGTTTGATAAAAGATAAAAACGCATTAAATACATGTTTTTCTTCCTTTAGGCAGCACAATACGAGGCCCGCCCCATCCATCGCCGCCATTTACTTCCGTGACGTCATTGGTCGGTAAGAATGGATGGGAAATGGTTTTTTTTGGGGGGGGGGGGGGGGTTTTT